>JAAGKR010010616.1:0-22131 GCA_011419295.1 Clarias macrocephalus | reverse complement strand
AGCAGTTCTCCATAGCTCTGCTGCAGACTGCTCAACCACAGTGGGAAACAGCGCCCCCAGAGTAACCAGTAGGAAGCGCAACCACTCAATCACATTAATGCAGGATTTACTTAGATATTTATATTTCTATAACATTTATCTCGTTATCTATATATATATATATATATATATATATATATATATATATATATATATATATATATATATATATATTGGGCAGTGGTATATATAAATAAACTTCAAGGGGAGTAAAGTGTTCTAAGTTCTGATGTGATGTGGTTAGTTTATCATCTGAATTATTTAAATTGTCTGGTTTCAAAGCCTGAATTTTTTGCCTAATATTTATGATTTTGTTATTGAAAAAGTTCATGAAATCCTCACTGCATGATGTTGTTGTGGAGATTTCTGCAGTGGTCTTGTTTTTAGTTAATTTAGCTATGGTATTAAATAAAAATCTTGGGTTGTTTTTGTTATTTTCTATAAGAGTGGAGAGATACGTTGATCTAGCATCACTGAGAGCTTTTTTATAGTTCAGGATGCTCTCCTTCCAAGCTATTTTTAATACTAACAATTTAGTTTGGCGCCATTTACGTTAAAATTTTCGAGCGGTTTGTTTTAAAGCATGTGTGTGGTCATTATACCAAGGAACGAGTTTCTTATCTCTAATCATTTTCCTTTTAACTGGAGCTACATTATCTAAGCTATAACGAAGTGTTGACTCTAGATATTCATTCGCCTGTTCGAGTTCTGTGAAGTCAGATGGCGCTCCAATCAAAATTGATAACCCTGGAAGATTATTGATAAAGCTCTGTGCGGTATTTGATGTAAATGTACAGGTGTATCCCGGGATACACCTGACCACTGCCGCTGGCGCTCCTAAAGGCCTGGCTAATTTCACGTGCCTCAGTATAGAGTCTCCTATAACCAGAGCTCAAGAGGTGTGCTCCAGTGGGGTAGCCTTAATGTTAGCTTTGGCTGAACGAGTATGTCGCCGAGTCGTCACCCACTCGCCCCGCTGTGAGGGCTCTACTGCCGGAGTCGGGGGCTGGATATCTCCGCCTGCGGCACCCAGACTTTCCGCTACAGGATTAACGCTGCTCTCGCACTGTCTAACCCACTCTAAAGTCTGGATGCGCTCCTCTAATGCTAATATCTTCTCCGTCAGGGTGCTAACTAACACACACCTATCACAAATAAAGTTATCACTAATGACGGAGGAAGAATGTCTAAACATCCTGCACTCCACACACTAAGCGAGCTGAATGGTGGACATAATAACGCACCTTTGTGCTGGAGTTGTGATTATTTGCTGATGGATTCGCTTGTTGTTGGTCAGATGATACGCGCGTTCTCTCAAAAAGCACAAAAAAATGGATAAGGTCCAGTAGTATTAAAGCGTAAAAACTAGTTTGTTATTTAGTAAAAACGGGAAAAAATATATAATTGTAAAAAAACTAAACAAAATATAATCTAAAACGCTGTTACAAACAGACGCGGAACTTTTACGGGAACAATACGAAAAACAGGAAGCTACGTATATATATATATATATATATATATATATATATATATATATATATATATATATATATATATCCTATATAGTATAGGATGTTAATTTGTATATAATTTATCAGTTAAAATTATATTAAGCCATAAAATGCTGCATAATTTGGGATGTGGATGATTTGAGTGACAACTGCATTGCAGGTTTCAAACCACTATATGTGGCTACAGCTACTATAGCTATCTTGTGGTTACTGAGGAAAGTAGCCATTCCAATCAACAGCCAGGCTTTGTTCCACTCATTTGCCTCTGTACAGATTAACTGTGGTTTAGATGAAGTCAGTTCCTGTCAAAGTGGCGACAAGAAGAGCTCCCATGTATGAGCTTTAAAATCGCTCATCAGAAATTTTCTGGCTGATGATGGTCTGCACAGATGTATTATTATTATTATTATTATTATTATTATTATTATTATTATTGTACAGTCTATATTTGGGATGTGTAATCCCTGTGACCCTGTTTATAATCTGTGATTGTTGTTTGGCACCTGTTTTGGCACATTCCTTACTTATCTTCAGAAAGCATTTTATTTCATATTATCCACTTTCAGGACCTGTTTAATGCTGGTCATGGTTGCAGTCAAGAAAAATGCCTATTTGCTGAACAGGAATACATCCAGGTCAACTACAACAACAATACTACTACTACTACTACTACTACTACTACTCCTCCTACTACTACTACTAATAATAATAATAATAACATGTAGCAGCCCTAGCTAGTATTCTGTTTAATTAATTGTGGTTAAATAAATAAAGAATGCTGAAATAAACACTTCTCATTAGCCTATATACACTTACATACTCACAGGACAGCGACAGAGTAAACAGAGTGTGATGGAGTAAACAGAGAGCACACAAAGCTAATCAAGGAATTGCTTTGCTGATAAGAATCTTAAAACTAATTTCAAATTTTCTAAGAATACATTTCCTCATTGGGCTTTTTTGTAATGTTTGTTAGTTCGGCTTACTGCCTCGTTCATGCAGAGAGCCCAGAATGCCTAGCTGTAACCCCATGTGCACCTGCATAATTTATACACTGTGCTGCAATCAGTTAATAGTTAAATTAAAGTTAAAGTATAGTTAATAGTTAATATTTACTAAACAGCTTTTGTAAATGGTGATGGTCTGCCCTATGAATGGCTCTATGCTCTCGCCTACAGGTAGCACCACCCCTACTCCCCACTAACCCAATCTGAATAGATCTTAAATGCAGTGAAGATAACAGAGCAGGTTGTTGGTCTTATTGTTGGTCTATATGATCATTATTATTATTCACAGTTTAGAACTGAGTTTTAATAATTTTAGATAATAATTTCAGATTAATTGATTCATTTATCTGCAGCAAACACTTCATTCTGTTTAAAGTCACAGTCAGGAGTTGAAGAGATCAGGAGTCTGGAGACACTGACCACAGTGGGCATCATTAATTAAACTGATTTTATAAGGATGACACAATGCCATCTCACAGCTCCATGGTATCTGGTTTCATTCTGTCCTCAGAAAATGTCTGTGCAGATTTAGATTTTAGATGCTCTCCTTATTTCATCTGGAGTTTCTTCCTGGAATTCACCACTAGACACAATATTTAACTGCTGTCTCCCCTTCTTATCTCTTCAACATGTTGTTAGGAACATCCACTAGAGGTCACTGTCTGTTTTTGTATGTTTTGTAGGTTTTGTTGGTCGACTCAATTTCCAGAAGGCACCTCGGTCAGGTGATGAGAGGGCTCACCTAAACCGAGGTGCCTCATTAAACATCTTATAAATAGAAGTTTGTGCTGGGAAACTGGGTTGAGCATTATCCTTACTGTAGTCAAGTGGGTGTTTGGTTTGGTTTGGTTTGGTTTCTTTAAGTTTATATTTTGGTTTATGTTTTGCAAACTGTGTTTTTTAAGAGGGCTCTATTTTTGGTTTGCTTTATGTTCTCTGTGTAGATGAATTCATGGAGCTGTTCTGTTCAGTGTTTAGTTAGGCTGTGTCTCCTCGTGTGTGAGTACTGTTCTGTGTCTCCCCAGTGTCGGCCTTCTTGTGTAGTTCTTTGTTTATACATTCTCTTGTCTGTTTAGATATGTGTAGCAGGGTTAGCTGCTAGTAGGCCTTGACTGCTAGTAGGGTTAGCTCTGAGTAGGGTTAGCCTCCAGTAGGCTAGCCTCTAGTGGGATTGACTGCTAGTGGTTCTAGTCGCTAGTAGTTTAGCCACTAGTGTTCCTCTTGTGTTCTGGTCCCCTTGTAGGGCAGTACTAACCCAGTTAGTCACTAGCTCCCTTAGATACTAACCTGGTTAGGTCATCATTCCCTACATCCATATTCCATATAGCTACTAACCCAACTAACCACTAACCCATCCCGTCTAGTCTGTGTGACCTTAGTCCCGTCTTGTCTCTAGTTCCCCTATGTGTCTTTAGTTAGCTCCAGCTCCATGTTTCCCTGTGTGTCAGCTCCTAGTCCCCGTGTCTGTTCTTAGGCTCTGTGTCAGCGCTCAGCTCCCTGTATTGGCTCCGTTCCTGTGTTTACCCTGAGCCCTAATTATAGTTTAAGTTTGTTGTTTTTAGTTTGGTTGTTCGTTTGTCTGTTTTTGAGTTTGTTAATAAAAGGACTGTTTCAACAGCCCCTCTGCATTTATGCCGGCTCTAATTTGCCCACTGCACCTACATCAGCCAGTCTGGCCTGTAGTCACAGTCAGGCCGTGACACATGTGGAGTAAAAACATGAAAATGTGCTCACACATTCCATTGCTGCATGTCTAAGAGAATATATATTTTATCATTTCCAATATGTGCTCAGTACAACCATAAACTGTCACTGTCCTTTTTTTCTTTTTTTTTTTGTGTTAGAAACAAAAACTGCCTAATTTTCTTTTTATAGAAAGAAGTCAAGTCAAGTAGGCCTTTGTCATTCCAACCATATACAGTTAGTACATAGTGAAATGAAACAACGTTCCTCCAGGACCAGGGTGCTACATACGTGCAACAACATCATTTTTACATTAAGTTACTCTAAAAGAAGAACTATCAAATATCTATACAAAAATACACAATAGACAAAGTGCACGTGCAAATGTGCAAACAAAGAGGTACATGACAGACACAACAATGTAACACAACAGTACTTTTTGATGAAGGATGAATTGAGGTAGTGGGAAGAGCAGCCGTAAACAGTTTACATTTTGACAAGAGTATTTGTGTGTGCAAATAGCAGTCAAATAAATATTGTGCAAAAAATTGTGAGGAGCAGCACAGGTAGGTAGGTATGAGCAGATTGAGATGGGTGTACATCAGTGTGATTGTGCATGTGTGTTTATTAGTTCAGTTCAGATGTTATTTAGTTCGTCTGAGTGATTTGTGTGTATGTGTGTTTATCAGTCCAGTCCCTGTGTTAAGGAGACGGATGGCTTGCGGATAAAAACTGTTTCTCAGTCTGGATGTGAGTGCCCGAATGCTTCGGTACCTTTTTCCAGATGGCAGGAGGGTGAAGAGTGTGTGTGAGGGGAGTGTCAGGTCGGCCACAATGCTGGTGACTTTGCGGGTGCAGCGTGTGGTGTAAATGTCTTCGATAGAAGGGAGAGAGACCCCGATGGTCTTCTCAGCTGTCCTCACTATCTGCTGTAGGGTCTTGCGGTCTGACATGGTAGAGTTTCCAAACTAAACAGTGATGCAGCTGCTCAGGATGCTCTCAATAGTTCCTCTATAGAAGGTGGTGAGGATCTGTGGTGGAAGCTGTGTCTTTCTCAGCCTTCTCAGGAAGAAAAGACGCTGTTGGGCTTTCTTATGCAGAGAGCTGGTGTTGAGGGACCAGGAGAGGTTCTCCTTCAGGTGGACGCCCAGGAATTTTGTGCTCTTGACGATCTCCACAGAAGAGCCGTCGATGCTGAGCGGAGAGTGATCGCTCCGAGTCCTGCTGAAGTCAACAACCATCTCTTTTGTCTTTCCGACGTTCAGAGACAGGTTGTTGTCTTTACACCAGTCCGTTAGCCTCTGCACTTCCTCTCTGTACGCTGACTCGTCGTTCTTGCTGATGAGACCCACCACGGTCGTGTCATCAGCGAACTTGATGATATGATTGGAGCTGTGTGTCGCTACACAATCATGAGTCAGCAGTGTGAACAGCAGGGGACTGAGCACGCAGCCCTGGGGGGCCCCAGTACTCAGTGTGGTGGTGCTGGAGATGTAGCTCCCGATCCGCACTGCTTGAGGTCTTTCGGTCAGAAAGTCCAGGATCCAGTTACAGAGGGAGGTGTTCAGGCCCAACAAGCTCAGCTTCCCAATCAGGTGTTGGGGGATGACTGTGTTGAATGCTGAACTGAAGTCTATGTACAGCATTCTGACGTAAGTGTCTTTCTTGTCAAGATGTGACAGTGCCAGGTGGAGTGTGGTGGAGATCGCGTCGTGGGTGTGAGTGCAACAGGGCGGGAGTCATTGAGACAGGACACAGAAGACTTCTTCGGCACAGGGACGATGGTGGTAGATTTAAAGCATATGGGAATGACGGTGCTGCTCAGAGAGATGTTGAATATGTCGGTGAGAAACATGTACAAGCACTCTAAGCATTAAAAGAGAAGTTAAAATATTCAACACACTCATCCTCTCTTTGTCTTAGTAGTGTGATCTGACTTAAAAAAAAAAAAAAAAACACGAGAACTGTTAAGACTTTAACACACACCACTGCTCAGTCAGTCATTATAGAGACAGTATGGAGCTCCGTCGTCTCCCTGTGATGGTTGTTGAGTAAATGTTCTCTTTGTGTCTTCATTAGAGTGAGTGTTGGGTATAAAGTTGTTCATCTGCAGTCTGAATGTCCTGAGTGATGAGCTTATTGTATGATTAGCACGTGCGCTGAATGCTACAGTGTGACATTCTGTTGGTTTTTATGTCCTATGTTCATCCTTTATTCTGCACATATACATTACTGCACAGTAAAATTCTTTATTCTTTGCATGTCCCAGCTTTGCAACATCTTTCCAATCAGTAATTCAGAGCATTAACATCCCACATCCTACAATGAGCCAACATCTCAAAACATCACTTTGTGTAGTAAATCAAAATTAAAAACATTAATAAGGAGTATAGTGAATTTTCTATGAATGCATCTCGTGTTTGGTGTGACTACAATGTGCTGTTTTCATGAACAGATTAAATCATTTTAATATTTTTTTTTCTCATGTTCTCTGTTTCTGTTCCCATTTTAGTGTTGGTTTTGCTTGTACCACAGGTCCATACTCAAGGTGATGTATATACAGTCTATCCTTTATAATTTATATTTTTCATTATTTAAATTGTGGCTGATGGTTGTGTACGAGTTGTAAACTGCAGTTCACTTTATGCCACTTGGGGGTTTAACAAGAATTATCATCATTTAAGATAAATAGTGGTAAAGTGAAAAACAAAGAAAAACAAGACATTAGGGGTGAACACACAGTTTTATGTTTCAATGTACATTGATTAAATATTAAAAATGCATCACTAATGGTAATAGTATTTGTTATTAGTCCTTTGCAATGCTCAAATACTCATACCCATAAAATGTTCCAATACCAACATACAAAGCCAGGTGATTGTGTGTGAGGTAAGATTAGTATTTAGTGTTGCACAAATGGACAGGGGGGTTTTTCAGAAAGCTGGGTTAACTTACCATTTGGTAAAACTTAAACTCAGGGTTGATTTACCCCAAACCCGCATACCATGAGTATGTCGGTTCCAAAACCTATGAGAAGAGTAAGTTTAATAAACCTCCTACTGGTTACCCAGAGTTAATGCGCGTGCACGGTGCATACATGAAGACATTTTCAATCGATCGCCGATTTCACGAGTCAAAATGGAAAATCAAAGTGAAAAAAAGAGAGCGGTATACTTCACAGAATCGGAGTTGGAGGTTTAAATGCAGCATATGAAGAATTTAAGAGAATAATAATGAAAAAAGCAACACTGCTGCATCGGCTAAAGAAAAAGAGTTGGCTTGGCAAAAAATAACAGACAGAGTAAATGCGTGAGAGTATTAAATAACACATTTGACATCAGCTTCTCTTTTATTATACACTGTAAACCCTAATGTTCAAAGTAATTAAACGCATTTAGTACTGTTAACGTAAATAATTGCAATTAGGTAAAATTAATATACCTTTTTGAGTATTCACAAGTGGCGGCACGGTGGTGTACTGGTTAGCACTATCGCCTTGCGGGTCCAGGGTCGATCCCCGGCCAGGCTCGATTCCCGTCTCTGTGTGCATGGAGTTTGCATGTTCTCTCCGTGCTTGGTGGGTTTCCTCCGGGTACTCCAGTTTCCTCCCACAGTCCATAGACATGTAGGTTAGGCTAATTGGCATTCCCAAATTGTCTGTAGTGTGTGAATGAGTGAGTGCATGTGTGTGTGTGTCTGTGCCCTGCGATGGATTGGCACCCTGTCCAGGGTGTACCCTGCCATGTGCCCCAAGTCTCCTGGGATAGGCTCCAGGCCCCCGTGACCCTGAATGCAGGATTAAGCAGTATAGATAGTGAGAACCTTTTGATATTTTAAGTAATCGTAAGTACGTAAGTAACACTAACCGTCACCTTAAAATTCCACCTTCTTAAACTCTATAGAGCACTGGTGGCTCAGTGGTAAGTGTTTCGCCTGACGTGCGAAAGACCCGGGTTCAATTCATGGGCGCAACACCTGCAACAATAATTAATTAAAAAAATATATATAGTTTACTTAAAATTGGAAACATCATTACTTTAAAAACATTGTACAAAAAATGCCATGACGCAAAAAAAAAAAAAAAAAAAAACGAAGTGCTATGTACACTGTAATGAGTTACATCAATTTTTTTAAGTGATGATGTTTCCAGACAAGCCGGCCCGGGGATCAAACCCGGGCCGTTCATATGGCAGGTGAAACACTTACCACTGAGCGACCAGTGCTCTATAGAGTTTTACTTGGTGGAATTTTAAGGTGACTGTTACTGTTACTTACAGACTCATGATTACTTAAAATTTCAAAAAGTTCTGAATACTCAAAAAGGTCTATTAATTTGACCTAACTGCAATTATTTAAGTTAACAGTACTCAGTGTGTTTAATTACTTTGAGCATTAGCAATATGCGGTTTCAAGAGATGTGTTAAGTGAATTAACGATTTCCTTGAAAACCGATAACACTCTTTCAAATAATCATTAGGAAATTAAAAGAAATCAATACGTGGTCTTTTAACTCTCTCCCGGCAAAAAAAACTTGTATAATTTGTGCCTCCACATCCACAGGATTTTCATTAAACGCGCACGTCATACTCAGTAAACCTCTGAAACAAACTTACCCTGAAACATAACCTGATACCGAGCAGGTTATCTTCAGAGAGTAAGTTGCTATGGTTACAAACATACCCATAAAGTTACCTCCGTTTTTGGAATCGAAAGTTGAGGATATCCACTAACTTACTCTTAAACTTACCCGGGTATGTCACATAACCTGCTTTCTGGAATACCTCCCAGATCACACAAAACAACACTGATCTGGACATCACTAATTAAGATGAAAGTAAAACTGATGATTGTATATATGGGTGAACATGGTAACAGGGATTTAATAGTAAAGTCACAACATCTCTAATGTTTCTGAGTGACTGGCTGTAGTTATACTGTAATGCTACAGTCTCATGTTACTCAGTGGGAAATTAATTTCCTAATTGTTATTTGGTGAAAATAAAAGGCCATGGTTGATGATGTAATCAAACAGTTTAGACAGAAGGGTAGAGCAAAGCATTTACACATTCCCATCTTTTCATTCTCCGAGACACTCCTAATGTTTTAGATGGTGTTAAAGAGAATCTATGTCCTGTTTTGCAGTCAACTGTTCAAACAGACCATCAGGAGTGTTTTTTTTTTTTATATATTTTGTTTGTTTGTCTCTCTCTGTCTCTCTGTCTCTTATGTCAATTGTTGAAACAGCTATCCAAATCAAATTGAATTGAATTATGTGAATAAATAAGTTGAATAAATGTGACTGTTATAAACCAGGATAACTCACCCTAGGATAACACCCTAAATAAAAAAAAAAATAAATAAAAATAAATAAAACAGATTGTATAAACGTAGGCAGCATGGTGGTGTATTGGTTATCCAGGGTTTGGTTTCTACATGTGTGTTCGTGTGTGCGCGCGTGTGTGTGGACCTATTCTTAGCATACAAGGTTGTTTCCTCTGTGCACTACAGTTTACTCCCACAGTCCAAAGACATGCAGATTAACCTGATTGTTGTTCCCAAATTGCCTGTAGTGTTTGTGTGTGTGTGGCCCCAAGTTTCCTGTGATTAACCCCAGGCCTCCTGAACCCCTACAGGATAACCATCATAGAGAAGGAGGACTCATGACCTTAGCAAAGACTTAAGGTAGTTTAATGAGGTCAAAGGGTTTACTTTTTTGTATACCAGCTATCTGAGTAGATTATCTATAGATTATCGCTAGAAATGGATTATATGCTATCTATAGATTAGCAATATAAGTAGATCAATGTGTGTAGTGTGTAGATTTATAATATAAGGAGTGTCACTACCTTTGAACGTGCCGAGTATAAACCAGACCCCTTCTCTTCCAGTCACACCACCACAGACTGCATTTTATTTTCTTACAAAACTTATTTTCTGATGGTCATGTGACTCTGTTCATCTCTGAGTGAACTAGAATTGACTTTATGTATTTTTAACAATATAATCTTTCGACAGTGAGGCCTAAAGCTGTGGTTTCCATAAAGCCTGATAGGCACGTGTTCATTGGAGAGCTTGTTACTCTCATATGTGACATACAGGGAGGAGGAGACACTGACCGGTCATACAGCTGGTATAAGAATAGATGGTTTCAACAATATGGAGACTCATTATCTTTCTGGGTTAATACAAATTCTCACAAAGATTACTACACCTGCAGAGAGGACAATACACAGTTAAAGAGTGCTGCTGTTAGACTGATTGAATCAGGTGAGTCTCGTGATTGTTTTTCGTCCTTAAAATCTTAATTTGAAGGTTTGGATTTTGAGCTGTCAGTGACTGAGGATTGATCAGTTCTGATTTTACTTCTCTGTGTAATCTGCTCATTTATTTCACATGAATCTTGATGACTTTTGTAATATCACCTGAGATTTATATTATATTTACTGTATAACTGTAGTGAGTCAGTGTGTATCTTATCTTGTCCTTTGTCTGCAGCGAGCCACGGCACATTTCTGGGGCTCGCGTGTTGATCTGGCAGACGCGCACAAGACGGACTACCCCCTTTCTCTCGTGCACTCTCTGGATCAGGAGGTTTTAGCTTCCGCTTTTCAAGCGTGCTCCGGCGCTTCTTGTGAAGGGATGGAAGAGTCTTCCTCTCAAGCGGTTGCATATCGACTGCCCACAGAAGCGAGATTCCCCCAAGCACTCAAAATTAGACAACAGGTTTCTGTCGGGTGGCCGGGGTTAACGGCCTTTACATCTCTCTTTCCCCTTCTTTGGTGACCTCTATGACGAGTTAACTCTTTCATGGAGCATCATCATCCCTTGTTTTTGTGCCATCAACTTCGACTTATTCGAATATCGTTAAGGCGAAAGCGTGCGGTTATATGATGATGCCCCAGAGAGAAGAGATGCTTGCGGGCTCTCTCTCTCCTGGGACATCATCCTCCCTAAAAAAGCCCACAGTCCCCTCCAAGCCGTGTAGATTGACATCTGCCTTGGTAGGGAAAGCTTTTCAGGCAGCATGTCAGGCTGGTGCTTCACTGCACACCATGGCAGTTTTGCAGGCCTACCAGGCTGACCTGCTGAAGGACTTGAGCACCGGCAGGGCTAATGATGAGAGGGGGTTGGCAGAGCTACGCCGAGCCACAGATCTGTTTCTCCATGCAACCAAGCAGACGGCCCGTAATTATACAAACAGGCCTTTGGGAGGTTTCTTCCCCTCAGGACCGTCGGCCACACGGTTCTGACCAGGTCTTGCCCCCATTAGGAGTGAGGTACAGAAGGAGAGCATGACCAGCCATGCACTCCTTCATAAAGACTAGGGTGGGGATCGCCGCTCTTCTCAATCTGCCTCAAAAAGACTGGACCTGAGGAGCTTCCTCTCTGCAAAGAGGAAGTCCTGAGGCTCGTGAGCCCAGGATCGTGGGGGTGTCTCCCCCCAGGGAGGGGTGCCTGGATTTCCTTCACAGAATAGGGTCTCCTCCCTGGCACTCCCAGGAGGCCGGTGTTCAAACCCCACCACCACTGGTGTTTCGGGGATCATCGGTCTCCAACTAAATGTTGGGTGTTCAGTCATCTCCTGCCACAGTTAAGGATACCGAACATCTAACACCCTCCCCCATCCAGCTGAAGTGTCAAAACTTGTGCCCCTTCCGGAGAAGCTGACAGCATGAAAACTACTGCCAGGTGTATCTCCTTCGGTACAAAGAACTGTATCTACAGGATTCGGTTTGCACATCGTTTTCCACATTTCAAGGGCGTGGTCTATATTTCCGTGAAACTGGAACGAGCACATTTGCTGGCCCAGGAATTACAGACTTTGCTGGGCAAAGGGGCCATAGAATATGTTCCCCTCCCACACAGAGAGTCGGGCTACTACAGTCGGTATTTCTTGGTTCCCAAGAAATATGGGGGGCTGCGTCCGATTTTGGATCTTCGCAGCTTGAACTGCTATCTCAGGAAATTCAGATTCAAAATGGTGACTGTCAAAATGATTGTTTCTCAAATCCAACCAGAGGATTGATTTGTGAGAATCGACCTGAAGGATGCATATTTCTATTTAGAAATATTCCCACAACACAGGAAGTTCCGAAGGTTTGCTTTCAGGGGCGAAGCTTAACAGTATCGGGTCCTTCCATTTGGCCTAGCTCTGTCACCCCGCACATATACAAAATGCACGGTTGCAGTCCTGACTCCTTTACGACTCCAGGGCATCCATATTTTAAATTACATAGATGACTGGCTGATTCTGGCTCAGTCTCAGGAGTTAGTGCTTCAACATTGAGATGTCGTCCTAGCTCATCTCCATTCTTTAGGATTGAGACTCAATGCCATGAAAAGCGTTCTCTTTCTTTTTCGGAGAACAACATATTTAGGTGTCACATGGGTTTCGGTCACAATGCGGGCACAGCTGCCTCCTGCTCGTGTCAAATCCATTCTTAACACCCTGAAGGAAATCAAGCTAGGCCAGAAGGTGACTCTTGACTCACCTGCGCCCACGGTAATACCTTTGGGCCTTCTGCACATGAAAGCGTTACAGTTGTGGAAAAGAGCCAGGGGATTTCACTCAAGGGCCAATCCACAGAGGCTAATAAAGGTTAGGCGCCGGAGTCTTAACCTTTTTTATGAGGTTTAGACCCCGGTTCCTTACCTCGGGTCGCACTTTAGGTCCGTCTTGTCGTCGCAAGATGCTAATGACAGACGCTTCCCTCACAGACTGGGGTGCGGTTTTAGATGGCTGTCCAGCACAGGGGAGATGGAGAGGTCATCTTCTCGCATGCCACACCAATTGCCTCAAAATGATGGCTCTGTTTCTGGCCGTTAAAACACTTCCTCCAGCAGTTGGGAGGCTACCAGTGCGGGTGGACAAGACTGGGGCAGTCTTGTACATAAATTGCCAGGGCGGGCTGCGCTCATGCTGCTTGAACAAGCTAGCGCACCAGGTTCTGCTTTGGGTACAGGAAAAGTTCTTTTCCCTCAGGGCGATTTACATTCTGGGGCATATGAATGTTGGAGCGGACTTGCTTTGCAGACAAGCTGTAGCACATGAGGAATGAAAACTCCACATTTTATGTAGCAGAGGCAGACCTCTTCACCTCGCTAGAGGCAGCACAATGTCCCCTTTACTACTCTCAGACTCCTTCAGCTCCCTTGGGTCTGGACGCGATGGCCCACATGTGGCCCAGATTACGCCTTTATGCGTTTCCTCTGATAGTTCTGCTCCCAGGACTCCTGGTGAGGGTCTGTGAACAGGGTTTGCGCCTCTTATTGATAGCGCCCGATTGGCTGACCAGAGTGTGGTTCTCGAATCTAATATCTTTCCTTGACAGCTCACCCTGGGTGATTCCAGTGAGGAGGGATCTTTTGTCTCAGGCTCAGGAGACAATATTTCATCCCCAGCCTGAGTTCTGGAACCTTCACATCTGGCCCCTGTAGGGGATCAACTAAGAGATGCTGGTCTTCCAGCCAGCGTAATTGAAAGTGCCTGGGCTCCCTCCACTAGAAGAACTTCTGCCCTCAAATGGAATGTTGGTGCATGGCAAGACGTAGACCCAGTCCACTGCCAGTTTGTTTCAGTGCTAGAGTATCTGCAAGGAAAGTTGTCCTTGGGCTTATGCCTTAGTACTTTCAGAATGTACGTAGCTGCTATTTTGGCTTATGTTCTGACCGATGGGGTTTCTATGGGAAAGCACCCTTTAGTTGCCGTTTTATTTGTGGAGCCAAACGGTTGAGGCCGCCCACCAGAGCGACGGTCCCTTCGTGGGACTTATCTATTGTGCTTGAAGGCCTGGTTGACACCCCTTTTGAACCACTGGAGTCAGCGCCTGTCAGGCTTCTGTCTCTTAAGATGTTTTTTCTTATTGCTATTACTTCTTTGAAGATTAATGGAGATCTGCAGGCTCTGTCAGTGTCCCCACCTGCCTAGACTTTGCCCTGGGCTAGTCAAAGCTATTGTGCATCCTCACCCAAACTATCTTCCAAAAGTTCCATTCTCGACCATGCACCATGTCGTTCTCAAAGCCTTCTGTCCTCCGCCTTTACAGCTCCGGAGCAGGAAAGGTTTCACTGACTGTGTCCAGTACGTGCTCTTCAGATTTACGTCCACCGCACTAACCAGTGGCGTATGGCAGAGCAGCATTTCATTTGAAATGGGCGCCGCCACTAAACAGACACTGTCACATTGGGTGAGAGATGCTATTACCCTAGCCTATGAGGCGTGTGGTCACACTTAGCCTCTGGGAATCAGGGCTCATTCCACCAGGGGGATTTGCCTCATCAATTGCTCGGGCAAGAGGTGTTCCCATGCAGAAGGCTGGTCCTCTCTGCACATGTTTGTTATATTTTATTTTCTGGATGTCAATGCTACTCCGGGCTCACGAGTCCTCGAGTCAGCATGCCCGAGCTCGGTCTAAGACCTCCTCGGCTTTGTGCACACACGCTACACAAACTGGGGGTCCAGACACTTGCAGAGCAGGTGTTGGAATTCTCATTCCCATAGCGTTTTCATACAGCATCGAGTGTAGCTTTTGAAAGGGAACATTTCAAATTACTTTGCTGTACCCTGTTCCGTGATAAAGTGGGAACAAAAGGCTGCGCTTCAATGCCGCACTGCTGGCTTGCCTGGACTTCCTTTCAGACAAAATTGACCTGAGGATTTTTCCGGTTCACTCCTGTTTATAACCTGCAGGTGCACCTTATCGGATGATGTCACCTGACCGAGGTTATAAGCCAAAAATATTTGGCGTATTTGATGCACAAAGGCTTCACAAACGGAGAACAAAGAGATGCTCCCATAGTGTTTTCACGCAACATCTTGTTCCCGCTTTATCAGTGAACAGAGTTACAACAAAGTAACCTGAGACGTTTGTTTTTTTTTTTCCTTTTTTAGATTAGATTTTAGATTAAGATTAACATCTAATTATTTAATTCCAGTTTTACTGAACGTTTCTGTCCCTCCCTCTACCATATGTCTGATCTGTTGACAAACTAAATTAATAAGTCTAGTGTCTGTAGGCTTTTGTGTCTGTATTGGCCTTTTGTTTTACTACACGTATCTACTACATGTATTTTACTACATGCGCCCCTCTTTTATTTGAGACAGGGATAGACTACTGTGTGAGAAAACACACACTAATGGAAACACTCTTTGTTTAGAAAAATCAATGACACTCGAGCGCATGCACACACTGACATAATCACTGCTTTAAAGTAAAAATAAAACAAATTAACCTGCACTTTACCTTTGAAAAGAATCACCACAGAGCAGTGTTTCCATTAGTGTGTGTGTGTGTGTCTTAGAGTATGTGTGTGTAAAGGCAAGACAAGGAGGGAATGGGCACACTGACCAGTGATGCACGCACACACACTAACGGAATCAGTGCAATCTGACAGAAAGAGAGAGAAATTGGATCTTTTAAGCTCTCTTTTGAGACGTGCTTTTGCTTTACATGCGCGCACACAGTGTTATAGTAAACAGTTCACACCTGCACAGATGTTGATTATACCAGTGACAGACAAGCACTAAGACCCAGCAGGGGAGACGATTACCCACAAATACAGTGCAAGAGAGAGAAAAACCATTGGCTCAGTTGTGATCACGTGATGCTTGGCGTCAAAACAAGAAGCATATGCGTGATACATAATACTCGGTTCAAGACTTATTTTAAGTCAAAATCTATTTAAAATCTTTGCTAGTTTTGCAAAACATTCGCAAACTGTCACATTTAAATTAGTTCACCTTCATAATTAATAATATTAAGTTTTTAACTAGCCTTTTTTCATTAGTGCCTCTTTCCTATCTATCCCCAGCCCACCCTCATTGGATGTAAAGGCAAAAGGTTGCTGGAAGCAGCATTATATACCATACTCCATGCCTTATATGAGTGTCAAGTGATGTCAGTCCATCTCTGACTGGATTGATTAAAGAGATTTAGGCCATGTCCACATGTAGCCGGGTATTTAAAAAAAAAAACGCTGTATGTGCAGAAAATGTAACATGAAAAACCTGTGCTGTTATTTTATTCCATTCAGTTCTATTACACAACACTTAGGTCTGACTGAGTAATCTGATTGGAAAAGAGGGTTTCCATGAGTGGTGATAATAGATGGTAACAGCACTGGGACATTTAACTCTAGCTGTGTTATGATTGGCTAGTAGACCCCTGTCAAGTGGACTGGACAAAGTATTCAGTCGTGTGAAGTGTGATTCCAAACTGCACTGGTGATGTCACAGGGTGTCCAAATTGAGTGATTTTGTCAATGGAAGTTCCCTTAAGCATCATTCACTGCACAGGAAACAGGGAGCACACTGTAAAGTAAACTGTGGAATGAAATGCATTACAAAAAGCAGTGCTACAATTGTTAAGCACTCTCTCTCTCTCTCTCTCTCTCTCTCACACACACACACACATACATACACACACAAAACATTAATTTACAGTATATTGTGTGCTGACCTCAGTGACAACCGCCCCCTAGCGACATCTAGTGGTCTAGTGAAATGAACGTTTTAAGTGTGTCCTTCTAGAGTTGGCGTAGTTGGTGTTGCGTCAGAAGGAATTAAACAGGATGCTGTATGTGTAATTGTCCTGCAGTTTTGTGTTCTGAAGGTTTTGTAACTGTATGTCTGAGTATTTAGTTTCATATTTATGTTTTTTAATCGTGTAATTTAAAGGCTGATGTGTATAAATTGTGTAAAAGCTGATGGAAGTGAGCATGTTAAATATGTTCTACTCTGTAACAGTTGGATTGTGATGCATAAGACACATTGTTTTACGGTGTCTGTGTTTGTATATTCAGTTTTATCATGGGTGAAGTAGTGAATGGTTTGAGTTGAGATGTATGGAATACAGGATGGATCCGGAGCACCGCAGGCAGCTGGAGCCGGTAGGTGACAGGGTTAGTCCGGAGGTTGACACAGTATGGTCCGATGAATCTTGGTGACAGCTTTCGTGATTCTGTTTGCAGGTGTAGGTTTTTTGTTGATAGCCATACTTTACATTCGTCCCGGTGGGTGCTGGCAGAACTGGGGCCCCCTGTCCATCGGCCCTGATGGTGTCGGGTACATAGAGTCAGCCAGGTGGCACACCTGCTGGTTCGGTCTCCGTAGCTTGTGCCTGGTGAACCCTCGTTTCCAAGTTCCAACCGAGTGGTGCGAGGATCTTGGTGGGTGGCAGGACAGGCGCGGGGTCCGCCCAAGGAACATCTTTCTCGTACTGTCATGAGAGGACGTCGGCCTTGGTATTCTTGGACCCTGGACGGTATGACAGGTAGAAGTTGCCATTCCTCCAAGGCCCACTTTATGGCCAGCAGCTCGCGGTCCCCTACTCTGTATCGCTGCAGAGTGGGGTCAAATTTCTTGGAAGAAAAAACTGCAGGTGTGCAGTTTTTGGTCTGGACCTCGCTGGGAGAGAACAGCCCCGGCGCCCACATCCGACCCGTCCACCTCCACAATGAATGGTTTGTCAGCATCCGGGTGAAGGAGGATGGGGGCAGTGGTGAAGCGGTGACAGAGTTCATGGAAGGTGGAGATGGCAGTTGAGGTGAGGTTGAAGGGGTGAGATGATGGGCAAGTCAGAGAGGTTAGTGGAGCTCCAACGGTACTGTCGTCCCGGATAAAGCGGCGACAGAAGTTGGCAAACCCGAGAAATTGCTGGAGTTGTTTAAGAGTCTTGGGTAGGGGCCAATGACTCACAACTTCCAGTTTCTGCGGGTCCATGGCCACACCCTGGGACGAGATAACAAAACCCAGGAACGTGGTGGAGCGCTCGTGAAAAGCGCACTTCTCTAACTTACAGTATAGCTGATGGGCGAGCAAACTCTTTAGAATCGCTCTGACGTGCTGGATATGTTCGTTGATGGTTCGGGAGTAGATGAGGATGTCGTCGAGGTAGACGAACACCCAACAACCTAACATGGACGTCATTGATAAACTGTTGAAAGGGATGACTCTCGTAATGTCCTGTAGGGGTGATGAAGGCCGTCTTCCACTCATCGCCCTCTCTGATGTGCACCAAGTTGTAAGCGCTCCGGAGAGGGCGTCCAGGGCAGAGTTGGTAAGAGGCAGCGGGTGTTGGTTCTTTATAGTGATGTTATTGAGCCCCCAGTAATCAACACAGGGACGTAGACTACCATCGTGATTTTTCACAAAGAAGAACCCCGCGGCGGCAGGTGAGGAGGAGGGCCGGATAGTACCACGGCGAAGTTCGTTGGAAACATACTCCTCCATCGCCTGCATCTCGGTGTTAGATAGTGAATAGAGGTGGCCGTGGGGTGGCATGGCGCCTGGCTGAAGATCGATTGCCAGGTCGTATGGGCAATGAGGAGGTAGGTGGTTGGCGCGTCTCTTGCAGAAAACTTCAGTCAGGTCCCGGTAGTCTAGTGGGATGTTGTCTGT
Organism: Clarias macrocephalus; assembly: GCA_011419295.1. Classification (NCBI taxonomy): domain Eukaryota; kingdom Metazoa; phylum Chordata; class Actinopteri; order Siluriformes; family Clariidae; genus Clarias; species Clarias macrocephalus. The sequence goes on along the minus strand of JAAGKR010010616.1, from coordinate 3,493 downwards.
GTCGACATCGGGGGCCTCGGGCTCCCTAGAGCACGTCCTAGCCTCATCCCATAGGCAGTGGTCGGTGCAGGTCGGCCCCCACTGAATCCAATTTTGGGTCCATGATATGAGTGGGTCATGACATAGCATCTAAGGGTGTCCGAGGATGATGGGTGGTAATGAAATGGTGGTGGTCTAAAACTGAATTTGCTCCTGATGCTGGTTGATGATGAGGGTGACGGGCTAGGTTTGAAAGGTGATGGGGCTGGAGGAAAGGGGCCGACCATCGACTGATGTAATCGTTATGGGCTGGAATAACACCTCGATTTTTACCCCCAGTTTTTTGGCGTATGAGGAGTCTATGAAGTTACCTGTGGCCCTGGAGTCGACAAACGTGGTACTTCTGACCCGTTTGTAGCCAAACTGGAGGTGTACCTTTACTGTGAGATGGGAATCATCAGTCAGGGTGGTGGAGAGGGAGATGGAACCCGATGAGCTACTCTCATTTCTCCTCGGGACTGCGCGTTTCCCGGCCACAGAGGACAGATGGCTCGATGGTGTGCGGCGGATTCACAATACGCACAGAGCCCCTCCCTAAAACGGTGTTCCCGTTCTGCAGCACCCTAATTGGATGGCTTCCCCAGCTCCTGTGTCAACCACAGTGGGAGGTGGAGTACTGATGGGTCTGGTAGGTGCAGCAGTGAATGAGGAGTGGACTTCTGAAACTGGAGCGTGAGAGAAGAAGGGGGTGGTACGAGGTAGCGGGTCCTCGTGCCGGTCACATTAGGGGTGCGCATGACAAGCAGTATTAGAAATCGAATGAAGAAAGTCTTTGCCGTTCATCACCCTGCATGTTATTGATGTTCACCTCCACAATCTTTAGTTAAAAACTGAAGCATTAAGTTCACCAAAAGATGAGCGGGTTTATGCAAAACACTGAAAAATATACAACTGTAATAATCTTGTCTCAGGATTTTGTATCAATTGTTAAATCTGATGCTTTTGTTGTAAAAGTAAAAGCAGCGCTGACTCCATCATCATTTCATTTCAACAGCAAAACCCAAACCGACTGTGAGAGTGAATCCTCAAAGCTCCATCTACACTGGAGACACCGTCACTCTGACCTGTGAGCTGAAGCAGGGCAATGGATGGGAATTTCTCTTTTACAAAAATAATCAGCAGTTACAGCGTTTCAGCACTGAATCAGTAAACACCAACACACTCCCTGTGACAGAGGATAATGCAGGAGTGACCGTGTATAAGTGTGTAGCACGCAGGTATAACACCTGGGAAAACACACACTATGATACAGAGTACAGCAATGAAGTCACGATTACTGCAGCAGGTACAACATGATTTTATTTTCTATTTCCAGCATTCTTACAAGTTAAAAGTAGTGAAAATTTAAATTATTATATAGCCTCACAGAAGGTGCAGTAATGTATACTGTATAAGCTTGTAGCCTCACACAGAGTGGAGTAACATCTGGTTCTATTGAATGTCATTTGCAGCAAATTTTATTTGTTTTTAACAGTTTTGATGAAGAATAAGCAAACTGGAAATAAATACTCAACTATAAATTACATTAAACACTTTATTTACAATTTAATAAAATTCATGTATGTACTGGTGGTACCTTACAAAAAATAACTGCAGTTTCTGGGGAAAAACTGCAGTTTTACTGCAGTTTTTGTGAAGTACAATGCAGTTGGAATGCAGTACAGTGCAGTTGGAGTGCAGTACAGTGCAGTTGGAACGCAGTACAGTGCAGTTGGAATGCAGTACAGTGCAGTTGGAATGCAGTACAGTGCGGTTGGAGTGCAGAAGGAATGCAGTACAGTGCAGTTGTATTGAAATATGGTTCTGTAACGTTGTCCATTGTAAAAAAAAAAAACTGCAGCTTCTGGCATAAAAACTGCAGTTATACTGCAGTTTTGTGAAATACAATGAAGTACTATTTATTCGGTACTAATTCAGTTATATGCAGTTAGAATGCAGTTGTATTAAAATATGATTCTGTAAATTTGTAGTTAATCTTGCACTGAATCCTGCAGTCCTTTACTAGGTTATAATAATAATAATAATAATTTAACAGAAACCAGTTGGGAGCAGGTAGAAGCAAATAGCGTGTGTACAAGGAAAACAATAACGTCTTCCCCTTACTTATACTCTTCCACTGTAAAACTAAAACATGCTTAAATATGCACCACTGTACGATTTGTCCTCACAAACCAATAAGACTACAAGATCACATATAATTCTCAGATAGAGTTTAAACTATAGAGCGGCCGCGATGACCGAAACGACAGCTCATGAATGCCAAGAGACACTAACGGTTTGTGTATGGCGTTATTGAGAAACTCAGACAGGATGGAGTACTATAATGCTCTCGCGACATATCAGAATTAAATCATGATGATATTTCAAAGTTCAGCGAAGAAAAGTTGCCCAGTTAAAAGAATCTACAGTAGAAAGGGGGCGTGTCGTGGAGGAGGAACACAACCTGAGCCCTGTCACATCATTCAGTTAAGAGGTGAGTGGGACCTTAAGTAACTTTTATTATTTTACAACTTGATATATATATATATATATATATATATATATATATATATATTATATTATATCAGAGGTGGAAAGTAACGAAACCTGTATTTTTGTTTGTGTTTTTTTTTTTTTTTTGCAGGTAATCTAACTACTAAATATAAATACTATTTAGTTTATTATTTTGGCCTGGGTCCAAACTGAATCTGATCCTCCTCCTCCTGTTGTGTGTGCGTGCGTGCGTGCGTGTGTTTGAGTGTGTGTGTTTGCAAAGCAATACAAACCTAATTATTTCATCAGTTAATGTCTGGATCTAGTTCTTTCTGCCATATACCACCATTTCCATACAGTTTAAAATAGAACCCTGAACCATTCTTTTGCTGTGCGGCCCGACACGACTGGGACGTAATGCCATATTTAGGTGACCACTTTGATTTTCAAGCACAAGAAAGACAACAGTTTTATTATGCAAAGATGTTCCTTCAATTAAAAACAACTAGTTTGAGATTTATATCTGCTCATCTTTTTGAATTACGCCGGAATGTCTCATCCCACCCCGCTGTAAAAAAAACTACTTTTACTTGAGTAGATTTTTATAATGGTAACTTTACTTGTACTAAAGTAAAATTTCACTGAAGTAACAGTACTTTTACTTGAGTACAAAATTTTAGTACTCTTTCAAGTCAAGTCAAGTCAATTTTATTTATATAGTGCTTTTAACAATTGACATTGTCGCAAAGCAGCTTTACACAATAAAAAGAAGTAAGTCTGTATGCAATGTGTATGAATCAAAATGATAAGATTGTCCCTGATGAGCAAGCCGAGGGCGACGGTGGCAAGGAAAAACTCCCTGGGATGGTAATAGGAAGAAACCTTGAGAGGAACCAGACTCAACAGGGAACCCATCCTCATCTGGGTGATAACGGATAGCAGGGATTGATCAACTTAATAATGTGTACTGGAAGTTCAGTGT
>JAAGKR010010615.1:6161-17768 GCA_011419295.1 Clarias macrocephalus | reverse complement strand
ATGTAGGTAATAGGGGTGGATTTAGGAAAGGGTCTGGGCGTGGTTACAGTCGAGTTTACAGTCTGTTATACAGAAGGTCAGAGGGGTGTGGTCTGCTGCAGACACTGACTATAACTTACTCTGGTTCCTCTCAAGGTTTCTTCCTAGAATTGTTATTCCTGTAAAGCTGCTGCTTTGTGAAAATCTGCATTGTTAAATGAATTTTACTTTTTCCACATATCATTTGCTTTTGCATTTAGAAACCTTTAGATTTAAAGGCAAATGTGCTTCGACTGTTTCTTGCTCCAAATGGTTCTTCAACTCACCCACCACAGAGACCGAGGCCGCGGCCGAACCGTTGACAAACACCCGGGGCAGTTTCAGAGAGACCGTCTTCTTCACTACACCTCCATCTACCGGAGCAGAAGCACGAGGGTAGAACATGTGGTACAGAACACACACGCTGTTCATAAACCACAGCACTAAACTCTCAGCCCTGAGCTTAGATCTTATAATGTTGAAAACTATTGGATTAAGTATGATGGAATGCTATAAAATCAACTGTATGCTTCATTCTCCCTGATTTCCATGCATTATTATTATTATTATTATTATTATTATTATTATTATTATTATCTTAGTGAATGTGCATCGAATGGGTAAACGCTTCTACAAATGAGGTGAAAGAAGGAACCATGTCTGACCTGGACAGAGAATTTCATTGAAGGTTTCATATTCTTTGGTTCCCTCGGCCTGAAAATGGCAACAGAATAAAAACGATCAAATCATAGAAAAACTATAATCACAATTACATCATCGATCAAAAGCGTGCATTCAGAGAAACAACTTAAATGTGAATTGTATTGCAGTAATGTGTTTACGATTCAGAGTTTCTCATTAGCATCTAGACCACTAAACTTTAAGCCCTAATCTAATGCATTATAAATAAATGTACACAGAGTTTGAATAACAATGAACTAATTCAATACTAATTTATCATTTTAACAACACCCTGAACTTATTTTGTGTTTTTTTATACTGTACATTAAATATTGTTTTATGTGATAAATGTACATCATCATGATGATTCCGGGGTCGTTCCTGATGTTTATTTCATTCCACACTGTGTTGTTTATACTGAAGGCGTTTATCCAAAACCAAAAATTAGAGACAACCATCAAAATCGGGCCAATACAAACATCGCGATTCTCATGTCGTGATAATGAATAAAAAATATTAACTGTGGAAAATAATAAAGTGATTGACCTTCTCGATTCGATATAATCAATTGTTATTGATTGGTATTGATTCTCGATTGAGGTTCATGTGTTGATTCAGATCCCAAATATACGACCGTGTCTGACTGGGTTATGTTGTACTTTTATTATTAGTAGTAATAATAATAACACGGTCACCTGCACCAGCAGTGTTTTGATGATGGTATCGATGGATCCGTGTTCTGGTACAACAGCCGCACTCGTCCCACACAGAGCCGACGACTGCACGGCCTCCGCTGTCACATTGATGCTTATCTCCCCTATAACAACAACACACACACACACACACACACACACACACACACACACACACACACACACACGGCTAAATGTAAAATTATATTACACAATATCGATCTCTACTAAACTTTCAGGATCACTTTGATTGTCTTTAAAATTCTGTTTCATCAGTAACTCGGATGGATAAATATCCGGGAAAATCCGTTTCTTTCTGAAGTATTTTGTCTTTAATCTCAGAGCGCGTACTTAGTGATTCTCGTGGTACTTCTGTACTCCTCGTAGTGGGGAGCATTTTAGGAAAATACTTTTACTCGAGTATTGTGTACTTTTGCCACCTCTGCTCAGCTCTACATACAATTAGGATTTAAAAAGGTTAGAACTAATTTAAATGTTGAAATCTCACTATAAACTGACAAAACTACATGAGTAACCAACTGTAACTAAAACATGGGCCATAATAAAATGTTTTCCTTATTTTAACTATCATGTGAGCAATATTTATATTTTGTCATTATTAGGCCACTTGTGATTCCTAAATTCTCTCAAAATGCTGCCTCATGTTACAGTTTCATGCTCTTGAGACAATGCAAAAATAAGAAATTTTCATATTTTGTCTTGTAATTTCTAATGGAAAAATCATGTAAAGTCTAATAATTAGAAAAAAAAAATTATAATTTACTTTTTATAAATAAAAAAACGAGCAGAAACTATTTTACCTCTTTGGTAGGTTAATTAGGTTTCAATTTCAATGTCAGCATTAATTTTAAAAGGAAATAAAATCAGCTAAAAGTCTGCAGTACCCAGATCCAGCGGGGTGATGGACCAGGAGACGGTCTGGCTCTCGTCAGCACACAGGCAGCTTGAGACACTGGGTCGACTTCTCACTGAGAACTGGGCCGAGTCAGCCAAAGTCACCTTCACCTTTAATAAAACGGAGGTTTCAATCCATCAGCCGTCTGAATTCGAAACCTAAACCTAAACCTGTGGGTGTGGAACCCTGGTGGGAGATTCAAACCCATCTGAATGTCAACGATGATGTGATATTTGTTTTCAGGAAATATTACTGGACCCGACATCTCAGCTCACCATCATGCAGCTCTGGAGGTAGTTGAAGACGGAGGCCTTGAGCGTGAACGCTTCCCCCCGGACCACCGAGCTCGGCATGGTGAGGCTCACGAAGAAAGGCTGGAAGGCGGTGAAGTTGATCCTCGGGGCGATCCCGAATCCGACGGTTGACGTACAAAATGCATCGACCTGCCACGTAGTGATGGAGTCCGGGATGGTTTTATGAGCCCCCATCGCTCCGGTCGGACTGTAGACGGAGGAAAGAGCCCCTCATTAGCGTACTGTAGACTGAAACACAAGTGAATACAGCGTCGAATGAGAAACCTGCACACCTGACTACGACGAGATCCCAGATCCAGGTCTCGGGGAAATACGTGCGGACCGTAACCACCGGCTGAACTGCTGCTGAACTTGTCGCTTTGCTCATCATGGAATCCATGGCCACGTCTTCTGTGGGTGGGGCGCACGGTGAAATGACTTACCTTACATGCTCCATGTTAAATAAAGATAATGACCGGAGGAGAACACTCACCCATCATTGGGGCGAAACGCAACGGGGTGATGCACTCGGACGGTTTCGCGATTATAGTGTTGGTGAGGATCTTGATTCCTACATACTGAAAGAAACACGGGAACAGAGAACAATTATCTTTGTATATTAGACCTCGACTCACATTTCGATTCATGGTTTAAATAATAATCTTAAGTATCTGCCTCGAATGAGGAACAGCAATACATTCTGAAATCTTTTAGATTCATGTTGATCCAAAAAAAAAAAAAAAACAGTCTTCTACAGTGTTGACGGTTCGTTGCTGTCCTTCCATGTTTTTGGTAATGTGTTCAAGGCTTCTTGATCCAATTCCAGCCATTTCAAAACAATAATTTGATCATTGTGAAACATTTTTATTTTCTTTTTTTCTGACTTGTACAGTAGTTATTTTTCTTTTTAGTTCATTCACACCCGAATCCATTTACATTCGGATCAGCACTTCTTTCTGACCAATCAGAACGGAGAATCCAACAACCCTATGCTATAATTTAATGGTTTATCTGTTTACACACCCCAGACAAGATATAAACCTGAAATGGATGATCTCTTACTTTGAAGGTGCTGTACACATCAACCTTCCCATAGTTGACTGGAAAATACCCAATCAGTTTTGTGGCCCTGTTCGGGAGCATCATTGGACTCCCCAGGCACTGGTTCGAATCCCCATCGTAGGTGCTGTATGGATAATCGGACAACGTCTGGACCGGCAGCATGTTGTACAACTGGAATAATCAAAGGAAGCATCATAGTGTTTAATAAATAGATCAGACGTCAAAAACCAATAACTGTTAAAGGTTATAATTATCAACAGTGCACTTAAAATGGAAAAATAAATAAACTCAAAGACTTTTTGTCAGTTAGTTACACACAGACTCTATGCTGAGCTCGTTCTCTGGTTGCAGCAGTAACAGACTCTGGTCGATGGCCCTCACTGAGCACAGCGACCCTGGAGCGGCTTTCAGGATCAGCGTCACCTGATCTCCAGGAAGCGTCGAAGCATTCAAGATATTCAGCGACACCTGAAGGACCACAGCAACGTGAGTACAAACGATCCGAAACAACCCAAACCACAAACAACTTCTGGTTAGACTGAGACGTGCTCATTGATCAACACTAACATACCAATGTTTAGTGTGTTAATCGTAACTTTATCCTGTAAACAGGGTCTGGAGTTCAGCCCAGGAGACTTACGGCATGAGCACTAAGTCACACACTACAAGCAATTTGGGAACATCAATTAGTGTAATCTGCATGAGGGAGGAAACTGGATGACCCAGAGGAAACCTGGGGAGAACATTCAAACTCCACGTACATAGACATGGGAATCGAACCAGGCCGGGAAATCGAACCCAGACCCTTGAGGTGTAAGGTGACAGAGGTGACCGCTAAGCTTCTGTGCCGCCTCTTAGTTTGTTACGTTAAAAATTTGATGTAATACTTATAAAAGTGTTGTTTTACAGATGGTGCTTGTTATGACATCATTTTAGAATTTGAAGAATCAAGAAAAGCTTCTGAGAAATGCTCGTGGACGCAGTCCTGAGGTCATCCAGAACTGAAAACTCCAAGACGTTGGGCAAAGACTCAATGGGTCGACCATGAGGCACCACAGGGAGGAGGGATGAATTCCACGGGGCAAGTCCTGGAGAGTGATGACGTACTGTACTGCGGATGTTTGAGTTTGAGGAACTGAGGAGCACTTTCAGGAATTTTTTCCCTTCCACTGGTCAGTGCGTGTTGTGGTTCTTCTGAAGCTGACGATGAAACTTCTGGATAGTTAGATGTCCTTCAGACTCTTCTGGTTTGATGCTTATGGATGGTGCAGACGAACATGTGTTTAATTCTACACTGTAAACCCTGATGCTCAGAGTAATTAAACACATCGAGTCAAACAATCACGATTAGTGCAAATTAATAGACCTTGTTGAGTATTTAGAACTTTTTGGTATTTATGAGTTTGTAGAAATGACACTTTTTAAGTTACCTGAACCAATTTGGTATTTTAAGCCACAGTAACTGTCTCCTTAAAGGTCCACCAACTTAAAATCGTTCAGCTGAGTGATTTTTTGTCTGACATCATCAATGCACATGTAAACTGTCCACACTGAATTGTTTTGATCAAGATGGTGGATCAGTCTGTCTTCACATAACCTTTACATATCTGGGCTCCCTAAAGTACCAGAGTGCTGGTGGCTCAGTGGGAGGTGTTTCGCCTGCCATGTGAAAGGACCGGGTTCGATTCCCAGCCACTGGATGAAGTGTCTGTCCCAAGCCCGGATAATAATGGGAGGTTTGTGTTCAGAACGGCATCTGGCGTAGAAACCTTAGACAAACCGCTGTGGCGACCCAAAGCCAGGAGCAGGCGAAAGACCAACAACAATTTATTTAATTTGCAACAACAAAAAAAAAAAATATATATATATATATAGTATATTATAGTAGAGTTTGGCTACTCAGTAATGCAGGTAAATAACGATTAATATGAATATGTACAACAAACTCAACTGTTGTACTCTGTTTACTTAAAATAGGAAACATTATTACTTTAAAAATTTGATGTAACTGATTAGCCCAAATGTTTAGAGTTACCACATTATTTTTAAGAAATGATGTCCACAGGGTGTCACATGACTGCACTAGGCTCTGCGTCAGATGTCACTTCATGGCTTCATGAGTTACAGTCAAGGTTAAAAAAGGCCAAAAAAAGCCGTCATCGACCTGTGAGGACTCGTTCTGACCTTGTTAGCCAAATACAGCTGAATGGGGAAGTTCATGCTGTCTGCGACGGCCTCGCCGCTGGGCAGGACCGTGTACACGACCACCTGCGCGACCGGGGACAGCTGCAGCATGTTCTCCAGCGTCACTTGCAGCACACCCTTATGATGTCCTACAAAAAGAGACAAACATGTCTTATTATTTTCATTTATTTATTATTTCCCTCCACTGATTTTCTCCCTAATTTTGTCGTGTCCTATTCAGTAGTGCACTCCCTCATCAAGGACACTACTGCAAGTCAGGGAGGGGTCGAAGACCATCACGTGTTTCCTTCCAGCCACAAGACACTCGCCAAGAATTCAAACAGGAATTTTAATATTTAGGTAATTTGGAGTTGTTTAGATGTTTACTAACTTTTTCCTGGGATTATGGGCTGCACAAGTTGTCCTCGCTGAACCAAATGTCCCTTGCACATCACCTGCACGCAAAAAGCAAGACGCGTAAGGTGGAGTGCGTGAATTACATCGCCGAGTAAAAGTAAAAGAAACTATAAAAAAAAAAAAAAGTTGTGATTTTGAAAAGTTGGAACTACGTGGAAGGTCAAAATTAATACATTGTGTTTAATACATTTAATACATTCTTTAATGCAGTAACAGTGATTTCCTCCACCAAGTTTCCTGCTCATGATCTCATGTTCTACTGTTATAGTAAAAGTTAAACGCACCATGTAGTAGAACATTACGGTGCTCTTGAGGTGTTTTGAGTGTGTGTCACCGCGGATCAGGTACTGAGCCTCGATCACGGCGTTTTTATTGCAGCTGAAAGGCGTCAAGCTGGGCTTCAGTTTAATAAAACTCAGGCTCTTGGAGAAGAACGGCTGGATGTAGAGGTAGGCGTTGGGGTAGTACGGCGTCAGCTGATTCTCGCCGCCCGCAGTCGCAGTGGGCTTGTCAGTCGTTTCATACTGAGCCTGCGTAAACAAACAAACAAACAAACAAACAAACAAACAAACAAACAAACAAATAGGTAAATAAATACAATAATAAATAAAAGGGCGTATTTCAGAAAGCTGGGTTCACTTACCATTTGGTAAAACTTAACCTCCGGGTTGATTTACCCCAAACCCGCATACCATGAGTATGTCGGTTCCAGACCCCCTGAGCAGAGTCACTTTAATCAGCCTCCTACTGGTTACCCAGAGTTAATGCGCGTGCGCGGTGCTACATAAAGACATTTTCAATGGATCGCCGATTTCACGAGTCAAAATGGAAAATCAAAGTGAAAAAAAGAGAGAGGGGCAAACTTCACAGAGGCGGAGATGGAGGTTTAAATGCAGCATATGAAGAATTCAAGACAATAATAATGAAAAAAAAAGCAACACGTCTGCATCGGCTAAAGAGAGACAGTTGGCTTGGCAAAAAATAACAGACAGAGTAAATGCGTGAGAGGATTAAACAGCACATTTGACATCGGCTTCCCTTTTATTATACACTGTAAACCCCAATGCTCAAAGTAATTAAACAGGTCTTTCACACGGCAGGTGAAACACAGACCACTGAGCCACCGGTGCTCTATAGAGTTTTACTTGGTGGAATTTTAAGATGACGGTTACTGTTACTTACGTACTCACGATTACTTAAAATAGCAAAAAGTTCTGAATACTCAAAAAGATCTATTAATTTGACCTAATTGCAGTTATTTAAGTTAACAGTCCTCAATGTGTTTAATTACTTTGAGCATTAGCGATATGCGGTTTCAAGAGATGTGTTAAGTAAATTAACGATTTCCTTAAAGACCGATAAAACTCTTTCAAATAATCACTAGGAAATTAAAAGACATCAATATTATTGTTAGTATATATATTATTAGTGTTATGACTCTCTCCTGGCGAAAAAAACCTCGTATAATTTGTGCCTCCACGTCCACAGGATCATCATTAAAAGCGCACGTCATCTCAATAAACCTCTGAAACAAACTGACCCTGGAACAGAAGCTGCTACCGAGCAGGTTATCTTCAGAGAGGACGTTGCTATGGTTACAAACACACCCAGAAAGTTACCTCCGTTTTTGGAACTGAAAATTCAGGTTATCCACTAACTTACTCTTAAACTTACCCGGGTATGTCACATAACCTGCTTTCTGGAAACCCCCCCAGATATCTTATTTAAAAATATAAACAAAATAATAATAATAATAATAATAAAAAAAACATGTTTACAGGGTGTCCAGCAAAAAAAAAATAGAAATAAATTATATAATTTCATAGTCTAGCAACATCACTAATTCTCACTCAAACATTAGCGAGATGTGTATTTCAGTGATAATGGCAATGTGCTGTTGAAATGGCCACCACGCAGACCTGACTTGTATAACAATAAATAATAAATAAACAAATTTTTTTTTGGAATGTTTATAAATATTTTTCAACACAAAGCCTTTTTAATTTTGTTTGCCGACAACACCTGGTTAATCAGATCTTCATATTACAAATGATGTCAAATTGTTTGGGACACCCTGTGTGTATACTGTATATTTATTTATGATTATTATTATTATTATTATTATTATTATTATTATTATTATTATTATTATTATTATTATTATTTATTAGTAGTAGTATTAAAAAAATGTTAAACACTGTGGGACTTAAAAAAAACCATCAACCACAAATCACTACTGAACAGATGGTCTTAAACCACCACTGGCAGATTACCACCGATTTGTCATTTTACATAATCAGATAATACAATAAATTAAATAAAAAAGTCTTTAGAAAAAGACAAAAGTAAATATCCACCCACCTGCAGAGAGACTTGATCAAGACCCCATTTTCTAGTTTGGAAGGAGAACTTGGCGACGCCACTATTATCAGTAACCAGCTTCCAGTATGAACTTTTTCTGTTGCCATAACTTACAGTCAGAAACACTACTTTCTTTTTCATAGGTGTGGAGTTTGGGCCGGTCACTTTGACCTGATAAAGACGGACAGGAACATCAGACAATAACAATATCAGAAACAACAAAACAAAACAAAACAAAACAAAACAAAACAAAACAAAACAAAACAAAACACTTTAATTAAGCCATAAAAGGACGATAAATAAAGAGGCTCATTAAAAGTTTGACACTGAATCTAAAAAGTGTCTTTTACAGTAATTACACAATATTAAATATCGTGTGCGATGGATTTTATCACAGTTAGTTCAGTTATCTTCTTATATTTAAACAGTAAAACGTTTATCCAAATGTCAGCGAACGCTGCTGAAATAAAGCACTGCTTGTAATTACACAATTAAACAGATCAACTAGTGTCACTACTGTAGCAAACAGTTTTTAGCTTAGTTTTATAATAGTCAGTGTATTATTAAAGCCTGGATACATAGAGAGGTTCAGAGGATCAGCTTGGTGTCTTCATTTATATTCGACAAATTAATAAAGAGCACAAACAATAACAACCAGTATAAAGAGTCAATAACGGAAGTTACCTTTCCTTCATACACCAGTCCGAGCTTAAACGTTGCTGGCGAATCCTCAAATGAAAGTGTGACGATATTAGTTGTTATAGCGGAGCCGCCCGAAGCAGTCAGAGTGACACCTACAGGAGAAGAGGAGAAGAGCACAGCTTTAGGATGATCTGAGGTTTAGATAATCCTAAGATATCATGTGCATTTTTAGGTTGAAATAATGTAAAAACCAAGCCATATGAGTTTAATATTTAATATAAAAAACACAGTGTAAGCCACTCTGTAATACAGTATATATATATATATATATATATATATTTTTTTTTTTTTTTTTAACCCTTACATATGATAATAAAGGCGTCATTACTGTACTGTACATGCAGCTTGGGTTTAGGAATCTCTCACCTGTGCCGTACTCCTCCACTTCACTCTGAACGTTGATATAACTTTCGTAGCGTGAATCGGTCAAAGCGTAATCGTGCAGATTCAGGACACGTTGTGCACATCCTGTCCTGTCAGTCTTAAAGTAAGAGGGGGGAAAAAAAAGACAGTTAATGAGAAAGTTAATGCTTTCTGTAGCATTGAATACTGCATGAATACTGGTGCTTAAGTGAAATGTAATTCTTTAACATGGACAAGCTGTGGACTATAATATAATAATATACCGACAGTTAAATGGTTAATGGTTAAAAAAAAAATTGTAAAAGGAAAATAGTAAAAAAAAAGTTAAAAAAGTAAAAAGTAATAATAATAAAAAGTAATAATAATAATAATAATAATTTGTTGAGTAGTGAAATGTGTATTTCAGAGTGAGCAGATGAACCTTCATTATTAAGTCCTTGCAGACGTCTGGCATTGTTGTGTTCGCTGGAATGAACCACCAGTATCTGATACTGTTATGGCAGACTCTGGCCTTCACCGTCCCGTTCACCGGCTTCCCATATGTATATCTGCAGAGAAATGATGACTCATTAAAATAAAAATAAAAATAAAAAACTACTTACTGTACAGATGTCATGTTATATTTGTGTATTTATGTTATATTTGTGTATTTGTTATATTTGTGTATTTATGTTATATTTGTGTATTTGTTATATTTGTGTATTTATGTTATATTTGCATATAATTTTTAAAACCATTTTAAAGCTACAAAATCAGACACCACATGCTTTTTTTTTTTTTTTACTCCTGAAGGAATGATCAGTGTCCGCTACCTACACGGCAAGAACTGAACAAATCAAAATCAGAATATCCCTTTTAACCGCTCACATCCAAGCCACCTTCTGTCTGAACGTCTCTGGAAGCTTCTGTCACCTTGTACAGCAGGTTCAAACGTACCTGCTAATAAAAGCTCTGATTCTGATGATAAGACTTGATGGGAACAGAACGTAACTGAGGATTGAACACCTACTTAGCACAGACTTTCAGTGTCGCAAACGTGTCGAGGATGGTGACGACCGGGGGAAGCGACACGTCCACTTCAAATGTGGGCAGAACTGAAACACAGCGTGAGCACAGCATTGACACGCAGCTGACACACTGATATTAATGTGTGGTGTTTACCAGGATATAATCATTTATTCTACTGTAGATCACAGGGTTAAGTACAGTCACAAGCAGCATTTCTTCACCATCGTTACGTCCTGAAGTGTGCAGAGCTGGAAATGTAAAGCTGCTGAATGTTTTTAGACTAAGTCAGGAAATGATATACTGTATAAATATGGGTTGTTTCTAGAGCACTAAAGTGAATCTCGAAAGGATTTACACAGTGTGTTACAACAAATATTTGAGTATTTAGAAAAAATTTATTAATTGGTCAAATTGTTCACCCCATGTTCATTTTAAATATTAATAACCCATAATTACAAAACATTTTAATAGTTATATTGAATATAAAGGGTCAACAAACAATTGTAACTTAATTTTTTTTCACATAAACTTCATAGAAATCCCTAAATAAATAAATAAATAAATAAATAAATAAATAAATAATAATAATAATAATAATAATAATAATAATAATAATGTCCTATTTGCATAAAACTTCTGTTTGGATATGCTTCTCTACTAAATATACATACCATATTATTATTATTATTATTATTATTATTATTATTATTATTTCTCCTTTTTAAAATAAAATGATTTAAGTATCAAAATATTGAAATTAAAGATCAAGAATTTATACTCAAGTGAAATATGTCAGTTAAACAAAAATAAACAATGGTACATAATTTTAGAAATTTCTAAAATTTATGTTAAACTAATTAAAAAATATATGAACTAAATGACAAGCTACAGGTTTATTTCAGTGATTCAG
>JAAGKR010010614.1:0-22134 GCA_011419295.1 Clarias macrocephalus | reverse complement strand
ATATATAATTTTATATATATATATATATATATATATATATATATATATATATATATATATATATATATATATATATATATATATAATGTATGTTGTGTTATGTATACAAATTATTTTTTTGTTTTTGGATTTGTTGATTGGAAATATAGAGGTTTTTACACACATTACATAGAATACATATCTTTAATATTTAAATTTGTTTCTAACATTAATATTTTTTATTAACATGATTTAAATTAACATTATTTGTTTTTGAGTTTTGGAGGTTTCGATTAATTCTGTTCATCTAGTATTGCTAAAAACTGAAACAATTCTTTAACACTTTAACAAAGTGTTAAGTATTAATTCACAAACCCTTGACTTTGCTTCATGAACCATTTTGACCAGCACTGATGTACACAATCATACGGTCCATTTCCAGGTCACTTCTAATAGCCAGAAGCACAAATAACCACCAAATTATCACATTAATCCACATTTTAAAGCTATGTCTGCTACCTATTCTATTTTTCAGATGAATTATGTGTTATCACCCCTATTATAGAACACACTTAAAAAGTTGCATATATGTACAACATTAATTACTCCATTTTGTTTTTTTCTTGTTGGTTGCTTTGGTATTCCCAAATAGTGTGATTTTGTTTGTCTCAATAGAAATTTGCATGCATGTGCATATGAGTGGGTATCTGATTGTTTGCTTAAACTCTGCGAAGGACAGGAGTGTGGTACTTACAGGCATGATGGAGACTGAAGGAATGGGTGGGAGTGTGAAAACTTCGCCATTTGGTCGATATGCTAATATACACTCACCTATATAACACAGGGAGACGGAACCACTGGCTGTAAAAAGAAGTAAGACCAGACCAAGAGAATAAGGTACGGAAGCTGAAGATATATTAAGACATTCAGGATAAGACTGGAAGATTTGAAACCAGAAAAGGATTTACTGAATTTGTGAAAGAAAACAAGGACAGGGAAAAGGATGTTGGGAGTAGAGATGTACCCCAGTTTAGCTCTTGCGGCACAAAGACTTGGAGACTGCTGTTATCGAGGTAAGAGAGACAAATAAAGCCTTAAAGTAAGAAATAACCGTTGAAAGGTTTATAATTTTCAGAATCAGTTGTGCAAATGAGTCAATGAAGAAACTGCATGTGCAAGAAAATTTACACGGCAATGGAAATTTCTGTCACACGTTCTCAAGTGTTGCATTTGTGCATTTTCGTTAAATACCTGAATATAAGTACTGAGATTAATGTATTTCAAATAGGATTGCAAGTTACGACTATTTAATAGCAGCGTGTAAACATTTCAGGCAAGGAAACACTGCTCTTCAATCATTTCCATAATAAGCTGCATGAGGAAGAATAAACCATGCCAGTCCTGTAACACTAGAATAAGAATCCTGTGACACTCTTCATTCAGCTATTTATCAAATTATATTTTAAGAGCAAGCCATAAACGGATCATTCCCTGATTCACATGAGTAAAATGTGCCATCATATATTATCATTGTTCTACCCTCCAGATCGGGAGCCACCAGCACATATGCCCCTGTACCCATCATCATGTGACACAGCAGCCCGAAGCCTGCCTCCTCGACTTTTACCCCCGCCCCCAGCAAAAAGAGATACCTTTGGGAAATCTGAAGACAATATAAAGATAGAGCTGGAAAACGTATCCCTGTGGAAGCAGTTTAGCACCGTTGGGACAGAGATGATTATCACCAAGAAGGGCAGGTAGTACATTTTTTTTTTTTTTTTTTGATGCATGAATTGACATGAAAGTTGTTTTATTATTTAGTGGAGTATCGTTCGTTTTAGGACCATGGGAAACACTTTTATTTGTAGAAGAAAGACATTTAAAAAAGAAATTACTGTTTTTTTTTTTTTTTACTGTTTAAGCCCAATTATTTAACAATTAACTTTTTCAGAAATACATAAAATGGTATTGAATTCATTTTAATACTTTTTATATCTTCACATAGAAATGAGTGCAAAGTACTTTGCATGATTGTAATTGTAAACAACGCTGACCAGGATGTAGTGCTTAGTAAAAATGAATAAATCATTTTGGTACTATGAAATATTTATATATAATTTTTTTTTTCAATCAGACGGATGTTTCCTCAGCTAAAAGTGAAGGTGTCTGGCTTGAACCCATCTCTGCGTTACATCCTCCTGTTAGACATCATTCCTGTAGACTCCTTTCGCTACCGTTTCCAAGACGACAAATGGCAGGTGGTGGGAGGAGCCGAAGCTCGACTTCCAGACAGGGTGTTCATCCACCCAGACTCTCCTGCAACTGGTGAACACTGGCAGAACCGAAGCATATCCTTCCACCGAGCCAAACTGACCAACAATACACTGGATGGACAAGGATATGTGAGTATATACCGTACATGCTCATCATTATTCTTCTTACTTCTTAGTAATTAAACAAACAAACAAAAAAGTGCAAAACAGAAACTGTTCTATGAAAAATCTTTTCGCTTTTCTTTGAAATCTCTACAAATCTGCCCACAAGATCATTCTTCACTCCCTGCACAAGTACCAAGCGCGGGTACACGTAGTTGAAACCAGAGACGTGATGATGTGGGGTGGAGCTCAACACACCTTCACCTTCCCTGAGACACAGTTCATCACTGTTACAGCCTACCAGAACAACAGGGTATACATATTTTGAGAAGTTGAATGTTAAAGGACCACAAATTTAATGTTGACTGTAGAGATGCTTTATGATATGTTGAGGTACAGCACACATGAAGACAACACTTTAACAATGCTTGATTTTTCTGTAATTTCCTTAGATAACTGAACTGAAGATCAATGCCAATCCGTTTGCCAAAGGTTTCAGAGAGAATGGCATGAACAGCAAGAAGTGAGTTCATATCTGTCTCCAGATAAGCATAACAAGAACATGTTGTTATTAATCATATCCTTATTTATCATATCCTTTATCTTTCAGACAAAGAGAAGCAAGGCAAAAGAGGAAATTGAACCATCCCAATCAAGAGGAAACGTTAGACATAGGTAAACAAACTTACTTAGGATTTGTCATAACAGACTAGAAATAGCCTGGTTAGATATTTCTGTAACTCCGTGTTCTGTCTTTCCACCAGAATCCTGTGACCCATGTGATTCCACTGAGGTGTTAACACAGCCCATGCAACTGGAAAGCACCACTCTGTCTCTGTCTGATTCAGGTTTTTGCTCTGATGGGACATCTTTACCAGAGCAGACCGTACAGCAGCATAGCTCCGGTCAAGCATTTCTCAGTTCCCAGATGACCCAGATGCAAGATATTTCAGAGATTCCCAATTCAGTCGAGAACCAACCTCAGTCTACCCCAAATAATGAGGTGAACAATGGATTGCTTAATGGGTGAGTCATATACCACTACAAATAAACCATATATAATCCATATACAGAATAAAGTGCAAACTATAGTTATAAACTACTTTAAAACAATTTAATACATGTTCTGAATGAAAACACCTAGTAAAATGTCAACATTTCTGTGTTTTTACAGGTCTACCCAGATGATAGGACTTTCTTCATACACCCCATTTCCAGATCCTTCAATTACACCCTCATCTCATCTACCAGTGTCTCTATCACAGGGTTCATCTCTCTATTCCTCTCAGACTGATCTACCATCCCATCCCAATCCAACATCTGTGCCAGATTTTTCTTCCATAGCTTCATCTCACTACCCTACCCTACACTCATCTTCTCCAATCACATCTTCCTCAACATCTCTCCAAGATTCTACACATCCATCCATCTGTCATTCATCCTCTTCCCCCCAAATGCCATCTTCCACCTACCACTCCATTCTTCCACCTGAAGAAAACCTAAGCCCTCACACACCTACAAACCCACCCTTTCATTCTCTATCTCAACCTCCTTGCCAGTCCATCAACAGTTGTGCTTCTGGTCATTCTGTTGATGCAGCTCAAAACCAGGCTATGAATGGTTTGGGTTCATCCAATTCTACACCCTCTGCTGTCCAAGACTCCACCCCAACTGCATTCCCCTTCCCTCCAGTGCAATCCTCCAACAATCCAGATTCCACTACACCCCCATCCCAAATGCTCTCCCAAACTGCCTTTCCTTTTCCTCCTGTGGAAGATCCAAATGGCCAACCTGATCCAAATCAAATCCCTACAGCTTTCACTTTTAATTCAGTGCCAGAATCCACCTCCACCCCTCTAAATACCCCATCAGATCAGGATGGCAACACTACTGCTTTTTCTTTCCCACCACAACCTGGCAATACAAATTCTTTGCCTGTACAAACCCTAGCACCGTACTCTTTCCAAGCATCTGCAACTTCTCATATGAATCCATCTTACCAAAACCTGTCAAATTCAACAACTAATTCCTTCACTCAAATGTCTTCTAATTCTGTAAATGGAGCCCGTACACAAATCTTTACCAACCCCATAGTCAACCACTTTCCTGCTTCTTCTCTGCCTGCATCTCTGCCTGCACATGTAGTGCCTGGGTCCATTTCTAACTCTATTCAATCCACCCACATATCTTATCCCTTGCCCCCTTCCATCCCATCTGCTCCCCCTCCTCTCCAGAATGTAGCCATGCCATCTATTGGGTCTTCCCAGATTATTCCAGCACTTCCAAATATAGCCCAGGTCCAGCCAACTATGCCCCAGTCATTCCCATCCTCCACTTTTTCCCATATCCCTTCCCAATGTGCAAATTCTTCTCAAATCCAATCACAGCCTTTTGCCTCTACAGCTCCACTGCTTTCACACTCAGCTCTACAAAACCACCCTATCCCACCTGGATCAACCCATACACAGTACCCTGCCACTTCCACTACATATCCCCCAGTAGCTCCATCGGAGATAGGATCCTTTTCTCAGCTTAATCCAACTGCCCCCTACCTACCTGAGATGGTATTGCACCCTTCTCTTCTCCCTTTAGATAACACTCTGTCATCTTCTGCTACTTCTCTCTACAACCCATTTCCTTCTTATCCTCTCCGCCTCTGTCAGGACCCACGATCCACCTTTCATTTACAGCTCAGACACATTTACAGGCGGCCCCAACATGTACATGCTAACAACCAGGGGTCGTACCTAGATCTTGGAGGAAGACCTGCATTTTAAGAAGTGATATAAGTAGCCATAGATTAGATCAATTATTTTTTGCTCAAATCACCAGATTTATAGGTTGCCGCTTTAGAACATTATGTAATAGATTTGTTGTTTATTTTTGTAGGATAGCTTAATCAAAATCTGTATAATTTTTTAAAACCATTTTAAAAACAATTGTATACTGAATCTAGCAAATAAAGTGTTTTTGTGAATTCTGTTGAACATTTTCTTTTTGTTTCTTTTTTGACTGAAGGAGCACAAAGAATTAACTAAACTAAACAAAAAAAATGTTTAAAGTACTTTTATAAATGTACTTTGAGAAAAATTTTAAGCAATTCTGATATACACAATTAACTGTATGTGGTTTTAAACAATTTTATACAGAAAACAATTAACATTCTTCAGTTTACATTAATAAATTAGGAACACTATTTAAATCATGATAAAAATGTGATATCATAAAGATTGACAAATAAAAAAGTAAAATATTTGCACAAACTTCATCTATTCAAGTAGAACATTACTGCAGGTAGTTTAGCCACTTGACAGCTTCAGGGTTTTGAATGTTTCCACCAGGTTGTCCAGTGTCCTCCAACCTCCTAAAAACACAAACAAATTGGCCACAGTGTGTAAGTGTTTGTGTAAATTGTTTTTTGCAATGGGTTGGCATGCCAATGAAGGCATTTTCACATCACATCCCTTCTTCTCAGGCCACTCTTCATATCCACCATGACCCTGACAAGAGTGCTTACTAATAATAAATAAATGAATCAATGCTCCACAGCTGCTGTGAATGTTCTCACCTAATTTTTAGCTTGTAAACTTGTCTAGAATAAATGCACAGTTTTCGTTTAAACTAATTTACTATAACTAAGTGGCCCCAAAACCTGTTCCAGCAAGCTCCGTGAAGAGGAGGGGTCAGGGGGAGCTCAGTGGTTATGGCATTGGTCTATGGTTCAGAAGGTCTTAAGTTCAAACCCCACAACAACCAAGTTACCACTGTTGGGCCCTTGAGAAAGGCCCTTAACTGCTCAAAAAATGTAAGTCACTATGAATAAGGGCATCTGCCAAATGCCTAAATGTAGATGAAGACCAGATTCACCCAAATGAGGATGAGGTTCCTGTTGAGTCTGGTTCCTCTCAAGGTTTCTTTCTATTGTCATCTCAGGGAGTTTTTCATTGCCACCGTCACCATTGGCTTGCTCATCAAGGACAATCTGATCATTTCGATTCATACATACAGATTTCCATAATTTTCTTTTGATTCTGTAAGGGTGCTTTGCGACAATGACCATTGTTAACAGCGTTATAAAAATTATTTAAATTACTCAAGAGGCCTGCATAGAGCCCTGACCACAACCCCACTAATCACCTTTGAGTTAAACTAGAACATTAATAATGCTCTTATAGAAGAGTAGAACTTATTATAACAGCAAAATGGAGAATAAATCTAATCTGGAATGGGATGTTCAACAAGCACAAATGATTGTTATGATCAGGTGTCCACAAGCATTTAGTCCTAAGGTGTATCATATCACACATTTTGGAATGCATCAATTATACTAAATATGCCGCGGGGTAGAGATGTCTGAGTCCACTGAAACTAAAAATATATAGAAAACTAAAAATATATAGGAAGTTTTAGAATTTGTTGGATACTAACAAATTCTGAAATCTGTGTCAGTATATTTTATTTTCACTAGAGCTCAGACATTTGGGCCTCATGTGGATTTCTTTTTTTTTTTTTTTTTTCGAGAAAGATGCAGATTTAATACAGATTTTAGGATATTGCAGTGAATATGCATATTTCATTGAAAGTCCTTTAATTTGAAACAATGAATTGGGAAACTCAGAGAAAATGTTGCATTTTTTTTTTCAGTACAGTACATTTCGCAAGACTTGAAAGGTAATGAGAAGTGAAGGTGAGTGTACTGCTTCGGCTGGCAGTAAAACTGCTCCTCTGTATATTGTTTCATTGTGCAAACAAGGGTTTCTACTTGGTTTCTTCACGACTTGTGTGGAGCACAAGTGTGAAACCTTGAATCATATAGGGAGATTAACATTTTGAGAAAAATTGTGCATTCCGGATCTTATTGGATTATTTGAGATTCAGACTAAGAATTATTTGAGATTCAGAAGAGTTTCAGTTGCCTGCCGTGGAGGTGTCAAGTAGAGTCGCTGTACAGAGCACTCATACAATGTCCTAAAAAAAACTATGGATGTTGGATATAAATGTTTACATTAGTCATGGATCATTCTGGATCATTTTGCACTTTTGTCCCTTCGTCAGTATTTTTGTTATCCTGCAGAGTAATAGAGCACATGGCCATTTGCTCAAGAACAGGTTTTCAACGGGACTGAACTGGCTGGCTGTAGTGCTGAAAGTCATTAAAGAGGTGCTAATGATTGCAAACCCCACCTCTTTTTTTCTCTCCATTTGGTGATGTAGTGGATTGGAGAAAAGTCAAAGGCTACGTAAACAAATCCTATTACAAGTTAATTATCTTTGAGGAAAACATTCAGAAGCCTGAGCTGATGAAATACAACACATGAAAATACCGTGAATGTGTAGTTACATTAATTTTACAACCATACCTATGCAGTCTATTTTGTTTAATAAAAAAGATTAAGTTATTATTCTTACTTCTGTTGCTTTAACAGTTATTGTATCACCTAATCAAAAACAGTTGATGAATTCAAATTCACTTTAATTTTTTTTTTTCAACTTTCATTTTCCAAAGGTATCCTATATGGAGAAATATATTGGGCCAAACCAATTAATTATAGGGGTTTTAATCAAGACCCTTATCCCCAGTGAAGGGCAATCTTAATGTTTCAGCATACAAAGACATCTTAGATATGCTATGCTTCCCACTTTGTGGCAACAGTTTGGGGAAGGCCTATTTCTATTCAAACATAACTGTGCACAAAGCAAGGGTTATAAAGTCATGGTTTGATGAGTTCGGTGTAGAAGAACGTGACTGGCCCAAAACCAGAACCCTGACCTCAACCCCATCGAGCACCTTTGGGATGAACTGGAATTCAATTCAATCCAATTCAATTTTTATTTGTATAGCGCTTTTAACTATTTTCATCGTCGCAAAGCAGCTTTACACAATCAAAAGAATTATTTACGTTTGTTAGAAATGTAAATGTGTATGAATAAAAAATATTGGAATGGAGATTGTGAGCCAGGCCTTCTCATCCAACATCAGGGTCTGACCTCATAACTGCTCTACAGAATGAATGGACACAAATTCCCACAAAAACACTCCAAAATCTTGGACAGTTTTCCAAGAAGAGTGCAAACTGTTTTAGCTGCAAAATGGAGACTCCGTATTAAAGTATATGTATTTGGACACAATGTCATTGCAATTTCGTCCAAATACTATGGTGCATATAGTGTATGTCATAGATCCCCATTTGTCAGATATCTACATATAACCATCAGAACGTCCACAAACCACATTCACAAACCTTTATCTTCTCTGATTTGTTATTTTTGCTGTTTTCCAACTCTCTACTTGGCTCGAGAGATCTTCTCCCGGACTCTGCGTCGTAGCTCCTGCCTCAGCAGGTCTCTCTCTTTGCGGATCCCCTGCAGCACGGTGCGGTTCTCCTGAGCCCGGCGAACCAGATATGGCAGAGTGTCGTCCACTGAGCCGTAAGGCACAGACTTGTACACCGAGAAACCCTGCTGAGCTAAGGAAAGTCCCATAGTCAAAAAGAAATAGAAAAGCATAATAAGGATATACGGTAAGCAAAATATTGCATATTAAACTTTACGTATTAGAAGTAAATGATGATATTTACCCAGAGTGAGAGACACATGATCACACATCCCAAGCAGTTGACCAAAACACACTGAACCCCCATCTCGAACAATCCCTAACTCGTTCATCCTGAAAAAGAGATTAATTCTATTTCCTCCCAAAGTAATGTTTAAAGAGACAGAACTAACCACTTCTTATACTAATTGGAAATACTGCTTAATCGAAATCAAAGCACTCATTCTCTTTAATGCTTATCCTATTCAGGGTGTTGGGATGCCTGGAGCCTACCCCAGGAGACTGGGTGCACAAGGCAGTATACACCGTGGACAGAGTGCCAGTCCGTCGCAGGGCACAGGCATGCACACACTCACACATTACTGGTAATTTGGAAATGCCTGTTGGCCTCATTTGCATGTCTTTGGACCGTGGGACCTGACAAGACCCGAAGGTGGGACTCGACCCTGGAGGTGTGAGGCCACAGTGCTAACCACTACGCCCAACATAAACGCTGACAATTGTTCGTCACTCTAGCAAAAGACATCACGCACAGTCTCTTAACAACCATAAATCATGTCATACCATGTCACTGCCTTTCTAACAGATTCTTCATTGTGAGTTGCTACAATGATCTTGTAGCGGCCAGGCTGCTGGGAAATCAGGTTCAGCATCACTTCCAGAGACCCATTGTAACTGCATAAAAAAAAAAATATAAAAAAAAACAGCATGAAAACAAACCAGTGTTCAGCACATTTCTGAATTCACAATATTTTGTCTGTTTGATCCCTTCACCTGTCATTTGTGTGCTCCCAGGACTGGTGGATGGGGTCCGGGCGTCCTTCCTTGTTTGCCAACTTTCGCTCCTTGTCCATATATGCACCTCGGACAAGTTTAACCCCAAGGCAGAAGGACTGGTCCACAGACAGTCGGATAGCATCAATCAAGAGATCTCTGGACTCCTGATGGAAGACAGAGGATCATTCATTCATTCAATCATTTTCAGTAAGTATCAGGATTATGGTGAATCTAGAAGAGCATTGAGGATGAGTCATGGACACAACCTGCATGAAATACCACCAAGCACACACGTTTAGAACTACAGTAATGGAACGTGGGAAGAGAAGGAAGGTGCAATATGTGTATGAACTGACCTTTGCATTTAAATGGCAACTAACCTTCAGGTAGCACTGGTATGTGTTCCATATCCAGGCGCTATCTCGATTGAACTTCTTCATCATGGCCATGGTGACGAGAGCGAGCGCAGGATTCATATATGTGTACTCAGCATCCACTAGAACTCTGACTTTGTTAATACTTGCCTGTTGACCAAAAAAAAAAAAATATATATATATATATATATATATATATATATATATATATATATTCAGTTGCAGTTTAAACAAAGACAGGTTAACATCTGGATCTTTGATACCTCTCCAATTTGGTTTAGTCTGTTCAGTCCAAGTAGAAAATGTGTGTTTTCAGTTTCACTGAGTCCAGGAAATGTAACAACCTGGTAGGAAAAAGAAGGGTCCAAAAACATGAAACATTAATCAAATGATCATTGGCCTTGAACATTTCTTGAAAATATGGAACAAGAGTAAGAGAATACAAGAGTAAGCATTTATACCTCTTTGTCCATTGCTCTAACCAAGAGGTCAAGATCATAATGTTGCTTCTTCAGCAAGGAAGTCAGCTTAACCTAAACATTCAACAATGCATTAAATAGTCGTTACAGTAAGCACAAGCTAGCGAGGCTGAGACCTTCCATCCAAACTGTATTATTTGCTGTTAACAAATATTGTGAATTATTATTTTTGCTTTTCAGTAATCAGGAACAACTACATCAATTATTATAAGAAAACATGCACATATAAAATACAGTCTGGTTCCTACTAGTTTACAACCTACATTGAGACTCCAAGGCTAATCCTACGGGTTTATAACGTCAGAATTGTTTCATAGCCTCTCTTTCAGTGTTAAAATCAGCCATCTTTGGTGAACATGTGCAAACATCATGCATAAAGAAAGCATGATGAAGACTGATTGGGGCTCAGCGGCGAGGGCATTGGATTAATGATTGGATGATCCCAGGTGCAAACCCCACCACCAAGTTGCCACTGTTGGGCCCTTGAGCAAGGCCCTTAACTCTCAACTGCTGAGATGTATGCATGTAAAGAGAAAAACTGTAAGTCTCTCTGGATAGCCAGCCAAATACTGTAATGTAAATGTTTCTTGCTAACATTAAAATCTGATATCTGTCACCTACACAAAGCTCGGGGCTGACCAAGGCAGTGATCTTCAGCTGCATCATGGGATCTTTGCTCCAGGCATTGCTGTGAGACATGCGCACGCACTCCAACATGGCTGCCAAGTTGTCATCGTACCTCTTCTCTCTGTTTATGTTGGAGCAGTACAAATGTCAGTCATACTGTATTTAGGCCCCGTCTTTCATAATAGTAATATATATTGATGCATTTATGTATAAATGTTGTCTATAACCCAGAGCTTTCTCCTAGATCCTCTTCAATGGGAACAGCCAACATGGGACGCAGTCCTAGCGAGTTCATCTTCTCCATAGATGCTGCAATTTCAGTTTCTGTTTCCCCAGCAACAAACTGAGCATAAACAAATGGCCGAAGGACCATGGCAAAACCTCTTTTGCCCAGGATGGACCGTGTAATTGACATGAGCTGAGAAAAAGAAGGACATGCACGTGTGTATGCATAAAATCTGCGATATCATAGACTTTAAGGTAAGAAAATGCAATGATAGTAGTGGATCCCCTTAGATATACATCATACTATACTGTATATCCTGTGTATATACATACATCTGTGTATGGATCTCATGTTAGTATTATTTTACTATGAAACAATTTGGTTTTGAGATCAAAAGATAAAACAATATATAAAACAATAGATCAGAAAATCAACATTGATTTTCTGCTATATACATCTTGAATGCGTCTAAAACCTTCTGAGACTTTCAACTTTCTAAGAGATCAATATAGATTGAAACGTGAATGACAGGTGTTCTGAGTGCCTCATTAGATTAATCATTAAAAAAAAAAAAAGCTTTATGTGCCTAGTCTTGGTGTAAGCCATGTTTTTTTTTTTTAAACCACCATGATAAACCACCATGAAGACCAGAGAACTGTCTAAGGGAGAAAAGTAAGCCACCTTAAATGAGTGTCTGGCAAAAACATGAATTGGCCTTGCTGTTCCAATACGTATGTACAGTACATCAGGCACAATGACATTTATTCAGGCATGCATATGCATCTTTGTGTCAGTGCACGTTTGTGATGCCTTGATGATTTAATGATTATTTGAACAGGTTGCATAAAATGCAATACAAAGTACATTCATGAAGAGGTAGGCAAAGTAAAACAATAACCTATGACATTTGGGAGAAAGCTGGGTTATTGGAAAGCAATAGAAATTCTATCACTAGCTGGCATTGGCATTTAAAGAGACAGCTATAAGAAAATACATCAATTTAAAACATACACTGATTAGCCATGACATTATGATCTCTCACCTAATATTGAGTAGGTCCCACCTTTGCCATCAAAACTGTCATGCCCAAGTATGTGTTCTAACACCTTTCTGTTGGAACCACCCTTAACCTTTACCTCAGTTTGATCTACACTAGCGCTTCTATTGGATCGGACTACACGGGCCAGCGTTCACATGACCCTGTGGCCAGTTCACCAGTTTTCCTTCCTTGATCACTTTTGGTATGTCCTGACCACTGCAGACCGGGAACATCCCACAAGAGCTGCAGTTGTGGAGTCGCTTTGACCCAGTTGTCTAGCCATCACAATTTGGCTCTTTTAACAGTTCAAACATTTTTAATATCTTGTCACAATGAAGGCTGGAAGTGGGTGGGATATGTAAGGCAGCATGTTAAAGTTTCAGCATGAAATTGATGTGTAGGAGGAAGAGGAAATGGTAAGGACTTGAGTGACTTTAAGGGCCAAATTGTGAATGCAAGAGGACTGGGTCAGGGCATCTCCAAAAACTGCAGCTCTTATTGGATGTTCCTGCATTCCAAAAGTGATCCAAGGAAGGAGTACCGGTGAACTGGTGACAGGGTTATGGGTGGCCAACGCACAATGATGCACATGGGGAGTGAAGTCTGGCCTGTGTAGTCCGATCTAATATAAGTGCTAGTGTAGATCAAATTGATGAAAAGGTTAATGCTGGTTGTGCTAGAAAGGTGGCAGAAGACACACTGTATTAATGTTATGATGGCAAAAAGGGGGGAGGGGGGGGGGATACTCAATATTAGGCAGGTGGTCATAATGGTACGGTAATACATACTGTACATACATGTGGAGTATATGGAGAATTTATTATGTCAGATGCACTGATACATAGTTGGGAAAGGAGCAACTATGCATCCAAATGACCAGTTATTTAATTCCCCCTTGATATATTATTTCATACTGTCTATGCTTCATCCAAATTATTGATATATTCATTCATTCAACTTGAAGCTGTTGTTCTGCAGTTTAGCCTCTATTAAGAATCAGTGTGCTTGAGCCACAAACCATTTTTAACTGATTGCACCAATCTGTCTGCAATGAGGATCATACCCGAGACTTAGCAACACTCACCTTGCCACAGTTATTGACCAGCACAGGGTAAGAGCAGAGTCTAAAAACTCCAAGCGCTCGTACTAGTTCCCACCCACTCTTGGACTGGAACGCTCGTGGATCCTTGAAGGTTAGCAGGGCAGGTGGAACCGGTTCCCTGAGCTCATGATTCGTGGTGGGTGCAAAGCCCACACGTTCTGACGACAGCGTCCGTACACTTACTATGCGCAGTGCCTGGAAATTATGTAGCACACTCGAACGGAAAACAGAGGACATCTTTGTGGTTTTTGTGCAGGACTTTAGGTATGTTGAAGACTTTTATCGTCAAGCCGGAATTTAAATCGCTCCAAATCTCTTGTCTGGTGGAGCGTTCCAGAGATCTGTACATGAACTGCATGTTCAGTGAAAGAATCGTTAAGAAGTGTGGAGTTATACATTATGATAGATAGCACAGTTGAGTAATGAGACGAACTTTGCTATGTTCAAATCTAACAAAATACTCATTTGAAATACGGGACATTCATTTATATCAACCCACTTGTCTATTCATCACAAGTTACACAATAATCAAACAGCAGATTTTGACATTACATTTGTTAAAGTTCATACCTTCTCAAGACCAAACCGTTACTTCCAAAAAGACCAGTGATTGTTATGTGAATGCTGTAACAAAACCTGGAAGGTGGGTGAATGTTCAATGAAACAAAACTTTTAATGAAAGAGGAGAGGATGGAGGTTTGGGGTTTATGTTGGGTCTCATGGTTAATTACTGACAAACAGGATGAACTTTGGGCCGAGCATTGGGGAACACCTCTAGGCGCAAAACCTCAGCCTTGTAATTTTGGTTGGTACACTTAAAAAAAAAAAAAGAGAGAGAAAAAAAGAAGGGGGTATTTCATATTATTTCAATAATAGTATTCAGTCATAGTCTAAAATTGAAAAACACTTTCGAATAACTGAAAAAAAAAGGGTCTTCTCTGACTACTATCATTAGGGAATGCGGTTGCTGTGGAGGCACACACTTGCATGCTTGTAATTTTTTTTAGACCAATGCATGTTAAAATCCATAATGTTAAAACTACTGATGTGAATATATCAGTGTATACTACTGCAAAAAATCATTTAAAAAGGTACAAAATTATACAAGTAGTTTTTTGCTTTAAAGAAGCAGTAACCATAACATTCCACACAATCATTTCACCCCTGGAATAAAATAAAGTCAGACAAGTTCCACAGAACAAGATGAATCCAATGACGTTAGCGATCTGTGACGAGTCCAATTGTAGACATAGACTTTGATCCAAAACTGACCCAACAAACAAACTTGGGGCCAAAAATTTACCTACAATATATTACTGTTGTTTCAGAAACTCATCTCATTATCATACTGCCCTAACTAATAATAAAAAAAAAAGTTGTCCACCTCAAAAAAAGTTCTCATATTAAATTAATACAACTCTCACAGAGGTTATTACATAAATACAACTTAAATCCTTTATCCTAGATAAATGTCTGTAGCCAACTAATTAACCATCTAACTAGACACTGTTCGCTCATTTTAAAAACATATAAAGTTGCTCAAATAAAAATTACTACATTCAGGTAATGCCAATATGGTTTCAAACAGTTGATGACTCCTGGTTTGTTTAAGTAAGCAAATATTAAACATATTTGAACTTCGTGACATGTGCAGTTGACCCGTGTGTAGCAAGAATTCAGCTACGTGCAAGCAGTGCTTGTTGTTTACATGGGAATGCCCTCATATGAAGAAAATATCCAATATATTTTTCACAAATGTCAGAACTAAAATCAGGTGATATTTATACATCTATAAAAAGACAAAACCTACCCTAAACAAAAATAAGCACACAAACAACAGATTTATTAACTGAACAATATTTATTTTGTCATGTGTATTGGGCATTACGGGAGAAAAAAAAAATTAAATGCTTCCCCATGCCATCTCATTTTCTACTATAAAATCTGCTCCTCCCTTAATGCATTCAAATCAGTTAAGGTGAAGGAAATCTTGTTTAAGCATAACTTGAAATATCTGAATTGATGTTTAATCCAGCTGCAAACCTGCACAAGAGTAAAAGCTGTAAATACGCTGACAATTTGGAGCAGTGGAGATGACGGAAGTGCACAGAGGTGAGAATGGAATGAGAGATTTGCTTTAAATGAACTCAGTAAGAGCCTTGGTTCTGGTTCCGATAGGATCCTCTCTGATAGTTTTGCTTCTGCTGGTAGGAACCTTTCTGATCTGAGGGTGGAGAAAAAACAGAAAAGAAACATTTAGCAATCACAGCAAAGTCAGAGTTCAGGTATTAATGCTGCCACACTGATGTTCCTGATGATGGGTCACAACAGATATTCTTACCACTTAAATAAAACACTGTTGGAGGAAGGTAATCCACAACAGATGATCAAATATGCTTCAAGTCGAAACTTTACAAAGGCTATATTTACACAAAAAAATTTACTTTTCTGTCCAAAATCTCATGCAACATTTATTTTAGCCAATCTATAATTGCTTATCAATTACTCATCCTCTATATGGCTCATCCTTTTGGGAACCTATCAAAGGGAAACTCGGGGCACTAAGCCAGGGTACACACTGGACAGGGCACGCAATGGGAAATTTGAAAACACCAATTAGCCTAATCTGCATATCTTTGGACTGTGGGAGGAAAACTGAGAACCTGGAAGAAACCCAGCAAGCACACAGACCCGAGGAGAGAATCGCCGACAATCATTATCTAACTTATCCTCAGTATATAAATATCAGATTGTGTAATTGAGTTTATATACCGAAATGTAAACAAAATATATTTACTGAAACTGTCAAGTAGGAATTATAGGTCAGCTATTACTATAACAATAAGCAGCCATTACTATAACAATAAGCATGGCACGTTAAAGTCTAAACATAAATTTATAAAAAAAAAAAAAAAAAACACTAAACATTTTGTATTATTTGGGGACTAGTCCAAATGTATAATCTACTACGCTACCCAATTAACAACCACGTCAACACAATGCCCCCTTTTGTCCAAATACACCCACCTCTCTGGTAGCCTTGCTTCTGTTGGTAGCCACCTTTTTGATCTGTTAAAACACAAGGAATTAGATATTCAATTATCTTGAAATGTCACAAGAAATCTCACTTCATATTCATTCAAGCAAACAACTCGCATCACCATACTCAAACATATTCTGCTGCTAATAAAGACTTTTTCCACTCACTAGCTACAGATACCGGGACAATATTACTTTAATCTGCTTGAAATGATTCCAATGAAAGATTAAAACGTAAGCAATTACACATGGACACCGAGTCGATAAAATGCAGACGTGCATAAGATACATGCACAAAGAATTTGATCAGCATACAACTTTTGACACCTTTTGTGCAAACGTGTGCTGTAAAGCAATTTATCTGACCAAAAGATAAGGTTAGGTTATGCATTGGACTTGTTTGTCCAGCACCTCTTTCTGATGCTTGAGCAGATTTAAGATCTTTTGGATTTAAAAATTCGGTGGCCAAGTCACCATGTTCAAATCTTTTTCATCTTGCTCCAACTATACCTGAGTTGTTGTAATGTGCAGGGTACATTATATTATAAATTTACTGAGTTCCTTAAATGATTTGCATTTCTTATGATCGACATGAATTCTGTTCGACAAGACTTAAGCTTATTTAATAGAAAAATGTACTTTGCTCCTCACCCCTGTTGAAGTAGCCTCCATAGACCCCCTGTTTAAGATCAAAGACGCGCTCGTTGTTCTCTACCAGGTTGCCCAGCTTCTCTGCCAGCTGCAGTGCCATGTTCTGCAGGCATGTGGGCTCCGTCCTGTGCATCACCACTGTCTGAGTTGGCTGGTCGAGAGATGCCTAGAAGAAGCATACAGCGAAGGAGTGAAATTGAACCTAAATCTTCAAGGAAAAAAAAAGTAATAAAAAGAAAATCCATGAAAACTGAGCAGTCTGGGTTTTACCATGAGCTCCTCATTGATGATCATTTTGCTGATGATGCTGTGGACCATCGGCAACTCAAGCTCAAACATCTCAGAAAGGGTCGCCATGCTGTGGGAACAAACCCACACACAGATGCGTCATGTAACTGTATCACCACAAAACAGACTGAAATTTAGTTGCAGATGACTTGCGGTAGCGGTACCTGATGGAGTCATAAACACTGCTGTAGGTAAACAAGTAGGTACGTAACGATTCCTCCTGAATTTTCCTGCAGAATTAGAAAATTACAAATGTTAAAAGATGGCTTTTTATTGTTCAGTGTGTAGTTCATTATTAAA
Source organism: Clarias macrocephalus (assembly GCA_011419295.1). Taxonomy (NCBI): domain Eukaryota; kingdom Metazoa; phylum Chordata; class Actinopteri; order Siluriformes; family Clariidae; genus Clarias; species Clarias macrocephalus. The sequence goes on along the minus strand of JAAGKR010010614.1, from coordinate 4,325 downwards.
TTATTTTCCTGTTAATATCGTGACAGAAGAAGAATAAAAATTTCAGGCCGGTAAATGTTACTTAACTTGGTCAGCCTAACTTTCAGTCAGCCTGCATCACAGAATCCTTTCACTGATTATGTTCCTCAAACATCAAGCCCATAAGCACTTTGTCTCTTGTCCCATCTTATCCAACTACCCAGGTGGATATGTTCAAGCATGTGACTGATGCACTTTATCTTTTAAGCCATGAAGCCCATGAATGTAGTCTTTACCTGACGAGCATTTCACGTACACGCTGTGCCTCGGGGAACAAGTCCCACACTTTGCTGTTCATCTTCTCATTAATGATAAAAGAGTGGCACGTGCGCCAGTCACCCATCTTCATGGCTTTACTCGCAGCCACGACGTGCTCCCTCATGCTCTCAGGGGGTCCTAGAGATAGACAATGGGTCTTATTTCAGTGGTAACGTAAAGCCGAATGTGAAGGTCTACATTATGTAGAAATACAAGTAATTACGATGATTAAGGTTTCTGGGAGTTTACATAAGAATTAATTTGCATTCTACCTAGAGCACTTTTAGACTACAAAAAATAAAACAGCAGCAGCACCACTGAAAAACTCGACATGCACTCTGGTGCTCACCCAGTAGGGGCTGTCTCTCTCCCACACGCAGCTGGTGGTGGAACTGTTTGCTGATCATACGGCGACGAGCATCGAACTCGTGCGCTGCCATGTAGGGGATCTCCAGTAGCATGGCCGACACCAAATACACACACTCCAGCAGCTCCAAGTTAATGTGCATGTGGAAAGGCACCTGAGCAGAAATGCAAGTGATGGAGGAAATGTTATGTGCAATTTGGCAATCTCGTCTTCTTTTTCCTCAACAGGTCAGTAAATGTCAATTTCTACAGTAACAACTCACTCAGAGGGATGCGCCATAATAATCGTACCTGTCGCCTCTTCTCGATCTTCTCTTGCTCTGCGTTTCTCTCCTGCATGTTCCTCATGAGCAGACCCTGGCCAAGGAGCTCCTTTGCTCTGCCGCTCGACTGGATGTCTAGCAGAGCATTGTGAGCATCTTTGATCATGCCCTGGCGAAAGGCGCAGATGCCCAGCTGCACCATGGTCCTGTTGTAGAGGATCTGTGATGCAAAAAAATATATATCAAATGTATTAGCTGAATAAATCAATTCTAGTTTTTATTATGCACATTCTGATAAATTGTAGGCTAGAAGAGGTAAAAACATACCAATAAACAACAGTGTCACATGTCGGGTCCTATTTTCTGTTTATTCAGCATTAAATGATTGTATTATTGAGATGTTGTTTGACTGGTTCATCTGGCTGTTATCTTTAATGTACTTTCAAACACTGTTCAAATCCCAAACCTGATTATCAGCATTTACCATCTCAGCAGTTTTTTTTTTTTTTTTTTTACTGCATGTTGTCCTACCTATAAGAATGTGTGTGCATGTGTGTTTACCTGTACGGGAGGGTCAGCATGCTGAATGTTATCCTGCAGGTGACTCATAAGCATGAGGTCACGAGCCTGGTACCAGCGGCTGTGCAGAGCGTGGTGGTAAATGTGGCACAGAATGGCGCAGGTGCGGATTCGGTCGGTGCGGTCCTTGGCATAGATGAACTTGCACAAGCGGTCCATGAGGACTGCACTGTCCTCTCCCTCGCTCTCTTCCTGGTCCTGTTCAGACTGAAGGGAAAGATAAGTTTAGTTATGAGCTAGACTAAAAATGCTTCCTTTAACTTTGTGTATGAGCCATGAGCTGATCAAAATGCCAGGGTGAAAAGAATTATTAGAAAAATTAATTTGCAGACACTACATATACACAGAATGTGCTCACTTACTTTGCTCTCCCCCTGCAGGCCCAGGCTGCGACGGTGAGCCTTGTAGTCAAACTTGTAGTAGGTGTGCATGATGCGGCGTAGGTAGACACGGCACACTTCCTCTGTCGTGCCTTTGGTGTCCAGGTACTGCAGCAAGCGATCGATGATGGCGCAGACTCGCCCCTCGTCTTTCAGGTTGTCCACATACTCTGGAAAAGCAATGACAGGGTGTAACTTTGAAAATGGTGAAAATACTCAAGGTCCTGTTTATGTACTGTGCAAATGTCTTACTGCTGTAGAGCAAGGAAGATGTTAGAAAAAAAACAGTAATTAATGAAGCATTTGTACAGAAAAAGGGGAAGAAAAACAAAAGAACACTTTTGCACAGTACTTTCTGGATTTTAAAACGGAAAATAAAACATTAAAAACAATGAGAACAATGACAATGACTAATAAATGAGAAAGGCTCTTAATTTAAAACCTGATTTATGCTTCTGTCAAGTCCACACCATAGTAGAGCACTGTGAGTAGGCACACGTACCATACGCCATAACCTGATGTGCCCCTCTCCAGAAATTTAATGCAGACTGCAACAACTGTGATGGTACACCATGTAGCATCGCATTTCAGGCTTCGCTGTCTTGCCCTCTTGGTATTTACCAGGTGTTGATGTACACTGTTTCGTTACATTACCACCACCTTCTGGTCTTGATCGCCCTCATTTTTCTTTTAAAAAGAAAGTGTATTTAACTGTTACAAATTCTATGACGATGACCCAACCTGCCATTCAGATTCCATTTTGAAATTGGGTTGAACTTCGAATGAACACGAACCAAATCAAGAGGAGACTAACTGAAGAGTCTGTTTGATTCATCTTTGACACAATATTTAGACAGATGGCAGATTCTTTCCGACTTCGGTTTGGCATCTTCTCGTTTATTTACTTTGTAATAAACATTAAACGTAACTGTTGTTCAATATCCATCAGCTCCAACATCAACAGAAGCTATGGGTTTAGAGTGACAGACACACCAGCGTACAAGTATAAATGCTCACAACTTTGCATAGATTTGGCACCAAGGTTCTGTGTAGGTTTGAAACAGAAGCATAAATCGAGCTTAACTGTAAGTTTAAATAGTTAGCTCACCCTGAGAATGGGGGTCTGTGTTCTGCATAATCTTTGTAAACTCCTCGTCCATTCTCTCCACCAGTGTCAGGATGCAACCACGAACACGGAATGGCTGCTACACAAGGTAAAAAAAAAAATTAATCATGAATTTGTATACTAGTCATTCATGTTTTAGTCATACAAAAACAAACAAAAAAAAGGTTATAAAGAAAGCTACTAAAAAGTTAACGCAACCCGTCACTCCACCACTAACCATTTATGCAGGCTAGCTTAGGTAGTACCTTATTACAGGTAGTCCCCGACTTATGAACGAGTTCCATTCCGTTAGTAAGTTCGACTTGTTCTTAGGCCTGACAAAGTGAATCTTACACGCCTTCTACACGAATATAAAATGTAAAGCATACCAATCCACTGTCGCCTTTCCACACACTGCCATCATGTGGCCAAAAACCGTAATTGCGCTTAAGGAAACGAAGCTTACCGTGGAATGCAACAGTGTTGTCTCTGCACCTTTAAATTGAAAGTGAAAACCCAAATGCCATTTTAATATGATCCATTTTGTCTCAGATGTTTGCCACTTTCTTGGCCTAAACTCTGTTTTGTTGGGGATTTTTCCAAAATTTGCATTATTCACCATTAGGACAGCCTTACAAGACAGACATTTTCTATCTTCATGCTTTCATTGAAAACAGTGAGGCTGACTCATTGCTCATATATTCACTTACACTCACAATATTGTATATAATTGTAAATATTGCTATCTGGTGCAATGCAAAGACTGACCTGATCAGAGACGGCCAGGCTCTCACTGTCTTCAGCGATGTTCTCGCCGATGAAAATGTTGTTATTGCCAAACAGGATGTCCAGCAGCTCGTCAATACAGTCCAGGCACTTCTTCCACATTTCAGCCTGAAACAGGAACAGAAAATAATCCTGTGGTCTGCATGTCAAACATAACCCAAACTTATATTTTGACTAGACATTGAAGCACTAGACATTGAAGTAAAGCAAATAGAAAAAGCTCTCACCTTCATGAAGGCAGCCAGATTCGGGTTGTAGTCGTATAGGGAGGCAATGATGTTGAACTTGATTTTAACCATGATGCCTTGACCCAGGTTGTTCTCATCAGCGATGCCCGCAAGAGCATGGAGGAGCTCAATCTGCGCAGCTCTGACACACATACCATAACAAATCAATAAAAAGAATTCAACAGCACTGGAAACGACCAAATGGAGTCAAAGATACAATACATACCTGTCAGTTCCCTTCTTTCCTCGTGCCTGAAGGATCTCATTGAGTTTCTTCACAACCACAGCGACATTAATCTCCGTGCCTTTGGCAAACATCTTTGGCTTCTCCTTGACCAGAGGA
>JAAGKR010010613.1:0-15965 GCA_011419295.1 Clarias macrocephalus | reverse complement strand
TGATGAACAAGCCGAGGGCGACGGTGCTGAGGGAAAAACTCCCTGAGATGGTGATAGGAAGAAACCTTGAGAGGAACCAGACTCAGCAGGGACCCCATCCTCATCTGGGTGATAACGGAGAGCAGGGATTGATCTGATCTCATACTGTGTGTCAGGAGGCTGGAAGTTCAGTAGAACAGGAGACGTGTTTAAGTTCATATGGAGTCCAGTTGGTTACTGGAGGCTCAGGTAGACTGTAGGAAACTCCAGTCCTGAACTATCGAGTGACTGCAGTCACGAGTCCTCAGAGAAACAGCTGCTGCATCAGCCGAGGACAGGAGCGTCTTCATGGTGAAGTGGAACCGTCCCGTCCCCAGTCACCACACGCGTCCCAGACAGACCACACGGGGCTCCATGTGATGCAGTGTACCCCACATCCTGAGTCTCCTGGGATAGACTCCGCCCCTGCCACCCTGAATACAGGATAAAGTGGTATAGACGGTGTGTGAGTGTGTGAGTGTGTGTGATGGCTGAACTCACTGATCTTCCCTCTATTGCTCTGTTCATGTTTTTGTCCACTAGATGGCAGCACCGAGTTACTGTAGTACACACAGTGTGTAGGTTTTCCACCATGCCTCTGACTCTCACTGCACACCTGCATCACTGGAGTGTGTATCTGGAGTGTGTATCTGGAGTGTGTATCTGGAGTGTGTATCACTACACGGGCGCGGCTTCTGGTCCATTTATGATTTAAGTCATTTATGATTCAGAAGCTTCTTCCTTAAAGAAACTCCATCAGGTCTGAACGTACAGTTTCTATAGTGTGTGTGTGTGTGTGTGTGTGTGTGTGTGTGATGTACCTGAATGGGGAAGTAGTCCCTCAAGTAGCTCCACACTGAGAGGTGACACAGAAAGGGAACTTTCCTCCCTCCATGAGAGGGCGTGTCCCAATCCACAAACCACCAGATGGAGTAGAGCACGCTGACCAACCAGAACCGAGTGAAGAGAAGGTAGAAGAAGAGCACAATGCAGCATGGGGCTGTCACACACACACACACACACACACACACACACACACACACAAGCGAGGCTTGTAATTAAATATACCTCAATGAACCAATGAATAAGCAGCTTTGTGTGTAATTAATAATAATAATAATAATAATAATAATAATAATTAGACTGAAGCAGTGCATTCTGGGTAATCTGGGCTCCACCATGATGTGGGTTTGATCGTTCATAGCAATCTCACATCACAGCTCCAAAGAAAGTTAAGAAAGAGAGCCAGTCTCTTAACTCCCAGTGTTCCCAGTATGGACTCACTCCAGCACTTCCTCAGAACGAATGAATGAACAAATGTATTTAAGCTCAAACTATTATTTGCATCACCTGGGAGGCGGAGCTTATCAATGAGCAGAAGTCCCTTTCTGGTGACCGTCACTCACTCACTCACTGTCTATAGCGCTTTAAACTGTATTCAGGGTCGCAGGGGGTCTGGAGCCTATCCCAGGTGACTTAGGGCACAAGGCACAAAGTGTGTGTGTGTGTCCTGTGATGAAACCCTGGACAATTTATCACAGGACACACCCACACAGCCTAGGGGGGACCTTGAAACTCCATGCAAACAGACCCTGAGGAGGGAATTGAACCCAGACCCTGGAGGTACAAGGCGACAGTTCTAACCACTACACCACCACATCACTGGAGTGACTCTCACTCACGTACTTTGTGTGTTTAATGTGTGTGATGATGTGCACACCAGGCTGAACTGGAAAAAGGACACATTCTAATCAGGGATTCCTGATAGCCGTGCAGTCGGCTTTAATCACACGGTGTAACGTTGTGCAACAGCTCGCTAATGACACTTTACACCCTGAAATGCTCCTTGCAAGGAGTAAAATCACATTAAACTGGATTCTGTTACAGGAAAAACACACCTTTTGCAGCAATCTTCCTCTGTGCAGAGGCTTAACTATGAGGCCCGGTGATGACAAACTCAGACACACGCCTAATCACGCTCATGGTTATGACATATACGTACAGTAAACTCACCCAGAGCGAGGAAGGAGAAGACCCACTGCAGCACGGCGGCCGTCTGGAGCCTCCTCCTCATGGGCACGTTAACCGGAGCGAAGTTTAACTTCATGACCAGCCGAGAGACACCGAACCGACACGCAGGAGCGAGAGATCAGTCCGGACAACAGCGCTCACTGCTGCGGGGTCAAAGTCTGCCTTCATCCTCCTCCTCCTCCTCCTCCTCCTCCTTCACATCTTATCTGATGTGTCACTCTATTACTGACCTTTGACCTCAAAGCAAAGTGCTTCTCACTATAGGGTTCTAAAGTTTGGCAAGCCTTATTAACAGTGCCGACGGTGAGGATAATCTTAGCCATGGATTTTCCAGGGTCTGAGGCTTCAGGATCTTGAAGGTCACGACCTGGTAGCTCTGCGCGGAATCAATGAAAGCAGCCTGTTTTAGTAAAAGCTAGCACAGTGTATTATACTTCACAGTATGAGCTGGTGTGTGAGACTGTAGTGAGGAGAAGAGTGACGCAACATCTATGAAACGTGACACATGATGGCGTTCCTGTCCTCAGATTGAACTTCGAGATAATGCAAGACTGACGTCACCGTGTAGCTTATTAGGAACTAAAATGAGGTTTGTTTTTAATTCTTTTTTTAAATACAAACAGTCACAAGTGTTCCTCACCGAATGTTCACAAGTGCTCGTGTGTTCAGTGTAGGTGCTTCACATGAGGAGCTTCAGGGGTCAGGGTTCAAAGTTGCCCGAATGTTTAATCATGTGTTTGATCTCAGCCCTGGGATGTGAACAAATCTCAACACTGAACCTGGCGGCGTGTTTACTACAGATGGCTAGTGTGAGAAGCGGCGCTTTTCGCGAGCGGAAGCTAGCGGCCAACCGCGCCATCAGTGTGAACACGACGACCATCTGCTTGTCCGGCGTCCAAAAATAAACGTCCCCTTTAACTGAAGCCCAGCACCGGCTCCTCTCATGACTGCATGTGATATTGATAACGACGAATATGACTCAATAAAAGAAACTCATTCATTTAAACCTCTGGGCTCTTCTTTAAGTCAGTTTTTTTATCCTAAAGCATTCCCGGAGTCCTTTAAAGGTTGTTCTGAGGCATCCTAAAAATGTATTTGACTTTATGATGGAGTGAGGTGCAACTTTTGGATGTTCAGCGCAACTTTTAGTTAAAAGGTTAAAGATTAAAATAATCTGATCAGCATCTGGGACATAACTGCTCATAACTTCTCTTCTACTCAACATTTTGAATTCATTTATGCCTCAGATTTTCATAGTGTATGTAAGGCATGATGAGTCAGGCTGTCGTGTGTGTGTGTGTGTGTGAGTGTGTACTGAGGATTGTGGCAGCTTGTAATTGCATTACACTTCTTTCTGTGTCTTCCACATACTCTGTCTGTACATGGTAAACTATCACGTTGATTGGTTGAGTGGTGCATATAGCCACGCCCACCTTGAGCCAAGCACGCTGAATGAGTAAAAAAAAAAATAACGCTACATGCTGTGACAGAATATGGCACAATACTGTTCATAATTTCAGGTAAATACCCGAAGGACCAAAGTTTTATTAAATTCAAACTCAACTGGACAGACATAAAGACATACAGACATACAGACAGAACATTTTTCTGTGATTGGTTTCAGGTCCTCCAATGTATGAAACATAAAGATTCATTCATAAAGATTCAATCATTGAAAGAGCGAGTTCTGACCAATGTACAGGGGAAAAAATCATCATCATCACCATCATCATCACCATCATCATCACCATCATCATCAAAAAAAATCAAAAACCTTCCTAACAGTGTGTGACTGATGGTACTTATAGTTAGTAACTCAGTGTAAAGATCTATTGAATGATAGAAACATCAAAGCACTTTTGTAAGTTGCTCTGGATAAGAGCGTCTGCTGAATGTCTAAATATCTAAATGTAAATCATCATTATTATAATCAAAATGAATTCAGTATTACATAATTAATGAATTAATTACATCCTTTGTTAGATAATTGTCTTATGTGCAGATTTGAAATGTAAATATTTGTAATATTAACATAAAAGAAATCTTCAGAAATATTTTCTAATTTGAAAAAAATATATTTTTAATCTTTATTAACCAATCAGAGAGGATGGCCAGACGCCGCGTGGGCGAAGACTGACCAATCATAGTGGAGCTAATTCAGAGTGGGCGGGATCATGAGGAGGGGAAACGGTTACAGCGCTCGTGCAGGGATGCTGAGGAGAGGGAGGGGATGTGGGGGGTTATGGTGGGGGGGGCGCGGCAGGGCGGGGCGGGGCTGCTGCACCATGCAGAAACTCTCCTTGTTGTTGTTGTCCCGGTGTCTGAATCAGGAGTCGACTCAGGTTCTGACTCCGAGTCACTGTACCGGAGAATCATCGCTTTAATCGTTTATTACAGTGACGCTTTAAAGCGCTGAATCTCGACCACTTTGTGCTTAATTCTGCACGAACACCGCGGAGCCACAGCGCCCCTGAGCCGACTCAGTGTGAGGAATCGACTCAGAGAATCGGCTCTTTACGGGATCGACTCCCCGTCCCCGGTGCTGTGGATGTGCGCGAGCGCGACGGGGCGACGGACGGACAGCGCGCGAGCTTCATGCGGGTTTATGCGTTAAATAGGGGGGGAAACAACAAAAAACACAGAGGAGCATCGAAGATTTTTATCATCACCACCATCATCTCCTTCATCATCATCATCATCACTGCAGCGATGATTTTAAAATAACGTTTTTTTTTTTTTTTTTATAAAGAGGACATTAGATCTGATCTCTTTGATCTCTTTGATCTGCTGTAAGGGCAAACGAGGCGCGCGAGGTAACGGATTCCATCCGATCTGATTGCACCGGGACTGAGTGTGTGTGTGAGTGTGTGTGTGTGTGTGTGCACGCCCCAGACGCGGTACTAAAGCATGGCGTGGCCGTGTATTACCCGCGCGTGCTGCATGGCCCGGTTCTGGTCCCAGCTGGACCAGGCCGACATCGCGGTGCCGTTGGTCTTCACGAGCTACACGGACGCGTGCGATACGGTCCAGCCGCGCGTGCAGCCCGGAGCGAGCGGGGTCTCCATAGAAACGCAGCCTGGCGGCACCGGGAGCGCGCAGGAGCAGGTGGCGGTCTCCAAGGGCCCGGGCGCGCCCCCGACCGCCGCGTCCAGCGAGAGCGCGCACGGCTCCGTCATGCGCCAGGACTTCAAAGCGTGGAAAGTGCGGCGCGAGCCGAGCTGCAAGCCCAAGCGCGAGTACCACGAACCGGAAGTGCCCCTGGCCACCGAGACGCAGTACCAGAAGGACTTTAAGCCGTGGCCCATCCCGCGCAGGGATCACCCCTGGATCCCCAAAGCCATCCGCGCGGAGCAGGACGGCGGCGTGGAGAAGGGCCAGATCGCAGACAGGGTGCAGGAGAAGGAGATCCTGAAGAGGAGGCAGGACAAGAAGATGGAGGACCAGACCGACAAGGGGTCAGAGGTCCAGCACGACCCGCAGACGCTCGGAGGGCGAGCGGCCGCAGACGCGCTCAACCGGCAGATCAAAGGCGAAGTCGGCGGCGGGAGTTCCTACAGGTGAACTTTATTCCAGTGTTTTAAGGAGCTCCTGTGGAACCCCACAGCCTCTCTGCCCTGCCCACTTCACTGCAGACACACACACTCACTCAGGCACACACACTCGCACACGTCTGGAGTTCAGCTCACACCCCAGCGAGGACACGCACTGGCCCTCGGGTCTCCTGGGGAACAAATTAGCCTTTGAGTGTTTGGACTAAAGTAAACAGCGTCTGGGGTGTTAAGTCCTCATACTTACAGGCGACTCGAGGGCTAATGAAGGCTTCCTTCAGACATTCTTTAATTAGCAGCACGTTGGCGTAGCGGTGCCTCCAGGGTCCGGGTTCGACTCCCGTCTTTGTGTGCGTGGGGTTTGCATGTTCTCCCCGTGCTTGCTGGGCTTCCTCCGGGTACTCCGGTTTCCTCCCACAGTCCAAAGACATGCAGATTAGGCTAACTGACGTTCCCAAATTGTAGCGTGTGAAAGTGTTGGCCGGAGGTCCCACCAAGGTCATAAAAATAGGAATAAATACAACAGTAATCACCATTGTCCTCCACGGTCCCTAGTTAGAGTACAGATGTTAGAGCTTTAATGTGTCGGGGGACGTCCTGCAGTCGTACCCGTCCTCACTGGGGTCATTCTGCACCTGAGCTAATGCTATTAATAAGGTGCACACACTGAGCAAGCACACACTCCTCTCTCAACCCTCACACATCTGTTCATAGTTACTGTTTGTTCTACACAGATGTTCTCCCTGAACCCCTTTGTGAAAACAGCACTCAGTTTCAGGGTTCCACAACAACTATGAGGAACCAACATCACGGAAACTGTTGTTTTTTTCTTTACAGTGTGCTGAAGCGTTAAAGCGTCACACTGGGACGTTACAGTGGACGAGACGATGTCAGGTTAATCAGGGACAGGGTGGGGGGAGGGGGGGGGCACGTTAGGCAAAACATCAGCATGAATAACACCAGACCTTCTGTCGTGTCAGACGTAGAGACGGAGTGTGAAGCAGTGTTAGTTCTGTAAGAGTGTTAATGGCAGCCTGCAGTGTGGTGACCTGGGGAGGGTCTCATTGGCTGGAGGTCTAGTGATGGCTCCGCCCCTTCAGCTGAGTGCTGTGCGGTTCCTTTCTCTGTGTTTATAGCATATGGTCCATGTATGAATCGTGTGTGTGTGTGTGTGTGTGTGTGTGTGTGTGAGATCAGTAACCCTGTGCACCTCTTTAATTCTGTCTGATATCTTGTGCTGTCGTTGAATCGCTTTATTATTGAGACGGCAGAGTGTTTACCCACAATGCACCTCTCTGGCTTCTCTTCACATCTCTATACACTGCCAGTGCATCACCATGGCAACGGGGTCTTTCAGAAAGGCAGGGAAGTAGTAGAGAATAGAAGTGTGTGTGTGTGTGTGTGTGTGTGTGTGTGTGTGTGTGTGTGTGTGTGTACTTGAGCAGATCAGGCCTCACCGCAGCATTTACTCATTTAAGATCTCTAATTAACTCATTATTCTGGATTACACGACGCTAGTTTAATGCCTGTGTGTGTGTGTGTGTGTGTGTGTGTGTGTGTGTGTGTGTGTGTGTGTGTTGGCTTTTAGAGCCAGTACCAAGCACCAGATGAACACCAGAGTCATTGTTACGAAGCATTCTGCATGTCCGTTTCTCCCTCGCTCTGTTTTCCTCTCGTCCCACATGGTGATGATGATGGTGATGATGATGGTGATGATGATGGTGATGATGATGATGAGGAAGTGGTTCTTCTGTAAGGAATCACTCCTGATACACTGGGTGATGAAGCAGAGTTACCCCGAGTGCACGTTACAGCGAGTCCTGCTGCTGATCTGATTCAGAGGATTAATCTGCGTCCTGGTGCTGTAGTGGTTTCTCCTCTGCTGATGTCTGTTATATTCTAATCATATCACTCGCTCGATAATTTCCTCCACTTAGGGAATATGATGAGAGAGAGAGAGAGAGAGAATTGGAGCCAAACCCATAAGTGAATAAACGCCAACACGTGTCTCCTGGAAGTATTCTGCCTTATAGTTGTCAGAGTAAAGCTTTTATTTTATTTTAAAACCTGGCAATATACACACACACACACACACACACACACACACACACACACACACACACACACACACAGTAGAGAAGCTGAATCAGCTGGAGTTGTGGATGCAGGTGAACCTGACGCCCCTGGTGGTTTTCGCGGGTTCAGGACGTTTTCCCGTCACACACTCGGACACACACTGGTGCGGATTTCCAGTAAATTCTGCATGTGTGCTAATCAGGCATCTCACAAACTCCTATTTCTATTTCTAACCTGAATCCTCTGACGGAATCACTTCAGACTAAATTCTGAACCGTCCAGCCGCGCCACGTCTCCCGCTAGTCACCTGTTTTTCTTTTTACACGTCTCTGCTCCGTCTCTCTGTCTCTGATCTCACCGTCTTTCATTTGCAGGACGGAGTTTAAAGCGTACACAGACGTGAAACCGGCCAAACTCATCCGTGCCAAGTCCCAGTACCAGCCCCCGGACGGGAAGACCGACCTGGAGACGAGCTACAGCGCCACCTACAGGGGAGAGCAGGGCAAAGCGCAGGCGGCCGACAACAAGGCGCAGGAGAGGAGGAGAGTGCGCACACTGTACAGCGAACCCTGCTTCGAGCCCACTAGGGTGAGACCACGCCCCGCTCATTTAGATTCATGATACTCAGATATGTTTATGTGTTGAATTTGAACAGAATGAACAGAAACGTTTACACACACCAGATATTTTAATACATTTAAATGTTTTAGTCAGCAGATTTCTGCAAATACACATCGTTGTTAAAGAGGATGTGCAGTAGACTGCTTAATAACTTGGCCCCGCCCACTTGTGCTTCATGACTGAACGTTTCTCTGCAGGCGGACAGATCGAGTGTCCCGCGTTCCAAGCCGAAAAAGACGCCGTCCTCTTCGTCCTCTCACGGTAAAGCGGCGAAGAAGTCGAAGGAGAAGCAGGCGGCGCCGGGGTCGGGGCGCGGCTCCAAGAAGAAGAGCTCTGAGAACCAGCGGCCGAGCGGCAAGGAGAAAAGTAAAGAGATGAACAACAAACTGGCTGAGGCGAAAGAGTAAACACCACCGCACTTCTCCTCTCACTTCCTCTCTTCCTCAACACAGCCGCAGAGGCTGGACCAATCAGCTAAGAGCTTTTCACTCAGCGACTCCTCCCTCACTGTAGTGCTCTTCCTCTCTCCACCTCTCTCTCTCTCTCTCTCTCTCTCTCACATCCTGATTTACCCAAATGTCAGCAGTCCATGGATCAAAAGGGGCGGGGCTTAAATGCATATAATCGGATGTAACTGGATTCTATGACAGCAGCGCTGGATTTAATTACACAGACATATAAATTAGCAGCATTTGCTAAACTAGCTAAGCTAACAAGCTACCATTAATGAGGCTAGTTAGCATGACAGCTAGCTAGTTATTACCTAAAAGCTATTTATCATTAGCCCAAATGTTCAATAAGTTTACGATTGGCTAATCAAATTTCATGTAAGCTCCGCCCTGTTTGACCCGGGGGCATAACAAAATCAGGACCTCTCTCTCTCTCTCACCTGTCCATGTCTCTCTCTCTCTCTCTCCTCTCTCACTGTCCATCTCTCTCTCTCTCTCTCTCTCTCACCTGTCCATGTCTCTCTCTCTCTCTCTCTCTCTCACCTGTCCATGTCTCTCTCTCTCTCTCTCTCTCTCACCTGTCCATGTCTCTCTCTCTCTCTCACCTGTCCATGTCTCTCTCTCTCTCTCTCTCTCTCTCTCTCTCACCTGTCCATGTCTCTCTCTCTCTCACCTGTCCATGTCTCTCTCTCTCTCTCTCTCACCTGTCCATGTGTGTCTCTCTCTGTCTTTCTCTCTCTTTTACGCTTGTCAGGTTCTTCTACTTATAAAGCGCTAAATGCCCCTCATTATGCGATCACTCGTCATTCGCATTTGCCTCAGCTCCGCCCACCTGCCCCATCCCACCCTGCTCCACCCTCACTCCTCGTCTCCAGAGGTGAGGTTTCCATGGCAACCGCTACCCCGGTTGACCCATGGATGGCGCCGATGATGCTGGTGCGGGTTCTCTGCATGGAGCGGCTGATGGAATGCATCATCACACTCGGGACACGTTTATCGAAGGAACTTGGACTTGGGGGGGCGGGGGTGGGGAGGGTTGGTTTCATTGATGAATTTTATGCAGCATGAACCGTAACGCAGACATTTCCATCTGTACACAACAACAACAACAAAATGACTCCTTTGATAAATGTGTGCACCCTACCTGCCTGCTTGTTCTGTGCATGTGTGTGTGTGTGTGTGTGTGTCTCTGCCTGTCTAAGCACATGTCTCTGGCTGCGTCTTAAATCACATGCTATGCTTTAATGCACTAGTAATAAACAGATAAAAGAGGAAGCCCATGTGACTGTACCGCCGGACTACAGGGATGTAACTCACTCTGCTAAAAATATTACTCTAATTAAACATTTAGAAAAGTTGATTATTATTATTATTTTAATTGTTATTATGATGATTATTATTATTATTATTTTACTTTAATTTTACAAAAGTAAAATTAATCTGTCAGCTGTTACTGATTTAAGTTTTATTTTATTAATTAAAGATTCAGATAACGAGTACAAACTTTAAACGACGCTGTAAACCTTCAGAAAATCTTATACTGATACTTTAAGTTAATTTTGTAAAATTATTTATTAACTATTTATTAATTCAATTGATATGTTTTATATTAAGTACTTATTTGTACTTATTTATACTTATTATACTTAGCTTGTTTTAGTTTATTTATTATTTATTTTTGTTTGTAATTTTATAACTGAATGTGAGAAAACAAACTGCAAACTGAGTTTAAATAAGAAGATCAGTAGATCTGTAGGAGCCTGTAGGAGCCTGTATGAATGTTCGATGAATTCGCTCCTGTAGCCACGCCCTTGTTTTATATCATCCTCCAGGGTGTAGCATGAGCGCGCTAGCCGCTCCGCTATTAACTGTTCAGTTGACGCTACGCTGTGAGTTACTGCAAACAGCTAGCCATGTTTAACACCTGCTCCTTGTAGCTGTTCACTAGCACACTGTGTGTGTGTGTGTGTGTGTGTGTGTGTGTGTGTGTGTGTGTGAGAGAGAGAAAGAGAGAGAAACCCTGCAGTGAAAAACCGGGAGATTAAAGGTCCACAACTGAATGCTAGCACATGCTAACCTGTTGCTGCTTTTTAGAGCTAACATTAGCATTGGGATTTAGCACGGTGCTAGTCTGCAGTGTGACTCTACACACTCTACACACACTGCGCGCGTGTGTTTGACACATGTTTATGTTTGTTTGTCTCACAGAGTGATTAGCGGCGGTCCAGCTCCAGCAGCCATGTGTAATGGACGTGGTTCCCTCTAAACACCAGTGTGTGTGTGTGTGTGTGTGTGTGTGTGTGTGTGTGTGTGTGTGTGTGGAGCTACACAGGAGTACAGTCAGTAACAGGGCTGGGTCGCTGTTCCCACGACAACCAACTAGATCAGAGTAGTGTGATTATGTATTATGGGATGGCGTATGTCTCTGTCTTTGGGGAAGCAGTGTGTGTGTGTGTGTGTGTGTGTGTGTGTGTGTGAGATAACAAGGAATAAAAGACGAAAGGAAGGAAATGGTAATGAATGACGGAAAAAAAATTAACAAACACACACACACACACACTCACACACACACTCACACGCACACACTCACACAAACACACACACACTGACAGAGTGTATTTATTATTAATTATGCTCTAATGTGATCCATACACCCTTCACTTCATCATCCACCTCTTCTTTTTTCTCTTCTTCCTTCTCTCCGTCTTGATCTCTTACTTGTCCTCTTCCTCCTCCTCTTCATCCTCTTCCTCCTCGTCCAGATCTTGTGTAATCCTTTCATACGTCACTCCTGGATTCTCATCCGCTCTTTCCTTCCTTGTGCTCCTTTTCTCATGACTTCATCTTCCTAATTGTCCTTCTCTTTCTCTGTTTGTCCTCTGTCCCCCAATGCTCCTCCTACTTCCTGTCCCTCTCTGTCCTCTCATTCTTTTGTCCTCTCTATTCTTCTTTCTACTTTATTTACTCTTCCCTTGTTTTTCACTCGTCTATCACACTGCCTGTCGACATCTACATGCTTTTTTCCTCAAAAGTTTGAATTTTGACTTTCATTACCACACACACACACACACACACACACACACACACACACACACACACACAGGGCAGAAGAGTGAGTCAGTGTGTAGGAAGTGAAAAATCAGTAAATATGAATTCTCCCATGGCTGTGTGTGTGTGTGTGTGTGTCTCCTTGCTGCTGTTCCCTCGTGTGTGTTTTGTGCTTTGATGTTGCTTCACGCTCTTCTCCATTGCCTGTGGTGTGATGTGTGTATCCTCAGGTCTGTGTGTTAGTGTTAGATTAGGAGGCTGAAGCACGCGGTTCTGATCCGCTCGTGGAGGTTTCGTCCTCGTCCTCGTCCTCATTAGCAGGCTGGTGGAACGGCTGGTTATCACATGAACACACTCACTCAGGTGACGTGAAGAGGAACACGTGTGTGATCATTTCACTCTCCTTGTCTTGAGTGTGAATCGACTTTAGGAACGTTTAGTGAAAACACACACACACACACACACACAAAGCGTCTCTGGGTCAGTTTACTTCCAGTCCTGTAATGTTCAGAAGGCGCTAATCAGATTAGCTTTAGCTTTAGTGTTAGATGAGAGTAATGTTGGAGTTAGGACACACACGGACAGTTGTGGGCGTGGCTGAGGGTGTGTCCTACACACACGTCTGCTTATCACTGGTGCTACTTTTAACTACATGCACTGTTCATGCATCGATAAACGAGTGTGAGAGAGGGAGCGGCGATGATGAACCTGTGATCATGTGACCTGTACTCTACCTGCTCTGCTCATAATAATAGAAGATGTTACTAATAAACACCACGGCAAGAAGCCCACGTGTCTCACTGCGTTTTGTTTAAGAGATGGGAACGATTCCTCTCCTCTCCTCCCTTTTCTCTCTTTTTCCTTATGTCCACTTCCTGCTCTTCCTCACTCCTCCTCTTCACCTCGCTCTTCCCATCAGCCCCGTTTGCTTTCTTTTCCTTTTCACTTCCCTCTTCATGATCTTCTTCCTGTGTCTCCCACATTCCCATTTATCTTCTCTTCTCATTCGCCTCAGTCTGTCCGTCCATTGCTTCCTTCTCGCTCCAACTTCCTCTTCTCTTCTTCTTCCTGTTTGCTCCACTCTGCTTATTCATCCTTCGCTCATTTCTCCTTGACCCCGCCTCCACACTCCTCTGTTCAGCCCATTCACTTTTCCGTTCCTATTTCCTTTCCCCTACTTTCAATTTGTCCCTATTTCCTTCTCCCTAATTACCAGTCTTTCCATTCCTCCTCTTCCTTTCTTTTTTTTTTTCTTTGTTCTTTTCCCCATGTGTTTGGTTTTCCAGTTTAACCTCCTCCCCCCATCTACGCCCCTCTTTGTCCACCTCATCCCCCTCGTCCCCGGGAGCGTGGAGGGTTTGGGAGTAAACGGTAGGTGAACTACTCTGTGTCTGTGTGTGTGTGTGTGTGTTGTCATGTTCTTGTCGGTGTGTGTGTGTTGTGTATTTTCTCCACATGGAAGAGAGCTCCAGTAGAGCAGGGATAGCTGATGATGAAATATCACCACACCTCCGCATCTGTGGTCTGGGACCCGAGTATCGTCTCAGCGCCGAGTGAGCTCTGATAAACCCGATACATCGTCCGAGTCCCTGTCTGATATACAGTATATGATATCAGTCCTCCAGTGTGAGATACACTCCTCCAGTGTGAGATACACTCCTCCAGCGTGAGATACACTCCTCCAGTGTGAGATACACTCCTCCAGCGTGAGATACACTCCTCCAGCGTGAGATACACTCCTCCAGCGTGAGATACACTCCTCCAGCGTGAGATACACTCCTCCAGCGTGAGATACACTCCTCCAGTGTGAGATACACTCCTCCAGTGTGAGATACACTCCTCCAGTGTGAGATACACTCCTCCAGTGTGATCGTTCAGGATGTTTCAGCAGTCTGTAGGAATAAATCAAAGATGCGGGTGGCGTTCAGATTCACTTCTCTTTTCAGTAAAAAGCCTCAGATTCGGTCTCACTGCAGGATTTACTACAGTCAGGTGACCATGATGATGATGATGTCGTGACGGGGGATTGTCTTACAGTAATCTGATGTGAGTCATGTGACAAGCGCTGATTTTGCTGTAGCTAATCCGTGGACTTTTTTCTTTTTCCGTCTCATGTTTCCTTTCCTTTAAGGCTCGTGCTAAAACAGCAGCACTACGTTCAGCTCTGTCAGCCAATCCGAGATATCGGGTGGGTGCAGACGCTAAAGCAACACCTGTGGCGCTGCGCTCTACCTGACCCAAGGTAAACACACACCTGAGAGCAGGCACACGGCATGCACACATCACTCTCTTCCATATGGAGAGCCTTCGCTCCGGGTTTCATGCTTTTGTCCTGAAGTTGAATGTCATGTATTTAAAAAGATATATTCCATGTGTTCCGTGTGTGTGTGTGTGTGTGTGTGTGTGGAGTAGTCCATTATAAATTACCATCACCATCACCAGGGGCCACCTGATACCAGATTATCATGATACCTCGGTGCGATTCGATCTGTATCGTGATTCTATACATATCACGATTTTATAAATATCCTGATTCGATACGGTGTGAATAGTTTAGAGCACTATGGAGTCAGTGTGATAGATGACCTGACACACAGGAGGATCACGATACACCACTGAATCAACGTTTTTTCCACCGTCTGTAGCTCTCGGACTGTCTGTTGGATGTCCGTGTCTCTGTGTGGTGTCTCTGAAACAGCGCTGATTAATTGTCTGTTCTATCAGTTAATGCAACACTGACGGTTGTATAACGGCCACATCGCACTCCGGGCCGTGCTGTTATATACAGCGGTGCTGATATTCAGTACAACAGTGTTCACTAAAGTGATGTGTTTCAGTACACATGCTGATTTTGCTGTAGTTAATCCATGGATGTTTTTATTCTTTTCTCTGGGTTTGCTCAGCGGCGTTAGTGTTCACTCGCGCAGCCACTTCGTCTGACTCTAAATGTGTTCTGATGCTGTTATCCTTAAGATTTGTGCTTTACAAGTGCATCTTTTAACATCTTTTAAAGATGTTAAATCAGCTGCTGTGTGTGTGTGTGTGTGTGTGTGTGTGTGTGTGTGTGTGTGTGTGTGTGTGTGTGTGAATTATTTACAGTGAACTTTTCTGAATTGTATTTGTGTGTTTGTTGTAGTCTCTGCTGAATGTTTTGAAGTCTTGAACCGCCTAAACCTGTACAGAGTTCAAACTTAACTCCCCTAAATGATTAGATTAGATTAGATTAAATTAAATTAGAATATATTAGATTGGATTAGATTAGATTAAATTTGCTTGGACTATCTTTTATTAGATTGGATTAGATTAGATTGAATTAAATCAGATTAGATTAGCTTGAATTAGATTAGATTGGATTAGATTAGATTGGATTAGATTCGGTTAGATTGGATGAGATTAGATTGGATTAGATTAGGTTAGATTGGATTAGATTAGATTGGATTAGATTAGATTGGATTAGATTCGGTTAGATTGGATTAGATTAGATTGGATTAAGTTGGATTAGATTGGATTGAATTCACTTGGATTATTTTAGATTAGATTTAAAGAGCCTGTGAAATCCTGAAGCTTGTAGACAGAAGGGTTTGAACAGGGTTATTTGACATAAACAAAGGGAGCAGGAACAGATTAGAAGAAATGCTCATGGTGATGTCATTTAGTTAAGTTTGAAATTGTCTGATTAATTTATCCTAAGATCCTCCTCCTCAACAAAATCTGATTAGTCTGGAAGTGACAGACGAACATAGCGCTAACAACAAGGTGTGGAATGTTCAAGGCTTCATTTCTGTTCTCACTGGATGAAATTTCTTATCCCTCTTTCTCTGTGTGTCCCCCTCTCTGTCTCTCTCTCTGTCTCTCTCTCTGTCTCTGTCTCTCTCTCTCTGTCTCTCTCTCTGTCTCTGTCTCTCTCTCTGTCTCTCTCTCTCTGTCTCTCTCTCTGTCTCTCTCTCTCTGTCTCTGTCTCTCTCTCTGTCTCTGTCTCTCTCTCCGTCTCTCTCTGTCTCTCTCTCTGTCTCTGTCTCGCTCTCTGTCTCTGTCTCTCTCTCCGTCTCTCTCTCTCTCTCTCTGTCTCTCTCTCTCTCTCTCTGTCTCTGTCTCTCTCTCTGTCTCTCTCTCTGTCTCTCTCTCCGTCTCTCTCTGTCTCTCTCTCTCTCTCTCTGTCTCTCTCTCTCTCTCT
>JAAGKR010010612.1:3552-11481 GCA_011419295.1 Clarias macrocephalus | reverse complement strand
GTGTTATTGCAGCTGCAGCAGAAATGCACATTAAATTACAAAATAAAGCTCGAGCAAAATCAAAGCGTCAGACGCGTAGGCAACAAAAAAAAACAACCTGCGTTTGGTGAAATGAAATATGTATAACACAATTCCATTTTAATTATTTGATCCAGACACTGCATTCCCAAGAATCAGCTAAAAAGTTTTTTTAACTTTTCAATTCTTCGTTAATTTTAAGGCTTGAAGTTTATGAGTGCAAAATTTAAAACTGTGCAGGAAATTCCATTCACATCCAAACTGTCGATGAACTGTCCATGAAACCTCATAAATGTCCAAACTGTCCATCAAACCCCATAAATGTCCAAACTGTCCTTCAAATCTCATAAACATCCCAACCTGTCCATCAAACCTCATAAATGCTCAAAACATTCCATCAAACCTCATAAATGTTCAAAACATTCCATCAAATCTCATAAATGTTCAAAACATTCCATCAAATCTCATAAATGTTGAACCTGTCCATCAAACCTCATAAACGTCCAAAACTGTCTGTCAAACCTCATGAACATCCAAACTGTCCATTAAACCCCATAAACTTCCAAACTGTCCATTAAACCTCATAAATGTCCAAACTAACCATCAAACCCCATAAACATCCAAACTGTCCATCAAATCTCATGAACATCCAAATTGTCCATTAAACCTCATAAACTCCAAACTATCCATTTAACCTCATAAATGTCCAAAACTATCCTTCAAACTCCATAAATGTCCCAAAATATCCATCAAAACTCATAAATGTCCAAACTGTCCATCAAATCTAATAAACATCCAAACTGTCCATCAAACCTCATAAAAGTCCAAACTGTCTGTCAAACCCCATAAACGTCCCAAACTGTCTGTCAAACCTCATAAACGTCCAAACTATCCATCAAACCCCATAAACTTCTAAACTGTCCATCAACCCTCAGAAATGTCCCAAACTGTCCGTCAAACCCCATAAATGTCCAAACTGTCCAACAAACATCATAAACATCCCAACCTGTCCATCAAACCCCATAAACGTCCAAACTGTCCAATAAACCTCATAAATGTCCAAACTGTCCGTCAAACCTCATAAGCATCCAAACTGGCCTTCAAACACCATAAACTTCAAAACTGTCCGCCAAACCTCATAAATGTCCAAATTGTCCATCAAACTCCATAAATGTCCCAAAATATCCATTAAACCTCATAAACATTTAAACTGTCCATCAAACCTCATAAATGTCCAAACTATCCATCAAATCTCATAAACGTCCCAAACTGTCCGTCAAACCTCATAAAAGTCCAAACTGTCAGCCAAACCCCATAAATGTCCAAACTGTCCATCAAACCTCATAAACATCCCAACCTGTTCATCAAACCTCATAAATGTCCCAACCAGTCCATTAAACCTCATAAACGTCCAAACTGTCCATCAAACCTCATAAATGTCCCAAACTGTCCATCAAACTTTATAAATGTCCAAACTGTCCATCAAACCTCATAAATGTCTCAAAATATCCGTCAAACCTCATAAAAGTCCAAACTGTCAGCCAAACTCCATAAATGTCCAAACTGTCCATCAAACTTCATAAATGTCCCAAAATATCCATTAAACCTCATAAACGTCCAAACTGTTTATCAAACCTCATAAACATTTAAACTGTCCATCAAACATCATAAACGTCCCAAACTGTCCGTCAAACATCATAAAAGTCCAAACTGTCAGTCAAACCCCATAAATGTCCAAACTGTCCATCAAACCTCATAAACGTCCCAACCTGTCCATCAAACCTCATAAACGTCCCAATCAGTCCATTAAACCTCATAAACGTCCCCAACTGTTCATCAAACCTCATAAATGTCCAAACTGTCCATCAAACCTCATAAATGTCCAAACTGTCAGTCAAACCCCATAAATGTCCAAACTGTCCACCAAACCTCATAAACGCCCCAACCTGTCCATCAAACCTCATAAATGTCCAAACTGTCCATCAAACTTTATAAATGTCCAAACTGTCCATCAAACCTCATAAACGTCCCAAACTGTCTGTCAAACCTCATAAACGTCCAAACTATCCATCAAACCCCATAAACTTCTAAACTGTCCATCAACCCTCAGAAATGTCCCAAACTGTCCGTCAAACCCCATAAATGTCCAAACTGTCCAACAAACATCATAAACATCCCAACCTGTCCATCAAACCCCATAAACGTCCAAACTGTCCAATAAACCTCATAAATGTCCAAACTGTTCGTCAAACCTCATAAGCATCCAAACTGGCCTTCAAACACCATAAACTTCAAAACTGTCCGCCAAACCTCATAAATGTCCAAATTGTCCATCAAACTCCATAAATGTCCCAAAATATCCATTAAACCTCATAAACATTTAAACTGTCCATCAAACCTCATAAATGTCCAAACTATCCATCAAATCTCATAAACGTCCCAAACTGTCCGTCAAACCTCATAAAAGTCCAAACTGTCAGCCAAACCCCATAAATGTCCAAACTGTCCATCAAACCTCATAAACATCCCAACCTGTTCATCAAACCTCATAAATGTCCCAACCAGTCCATTAAACCTCATAAACGTCCAAACTGTCCATCAAACCTCATAAATGTCCCAAACTGTCCATCAAACTTTATAAATGTCCAAACTGTCCATCAAACCTCATAAATGTCTCAAAATATCCGTCAAACCTCATAAAAGTCCAAACTGTCAGCCAAACTCCATAAATGTCCAAACTGTCCATCAAACTTCATAAATGTCCCAAAATATCCATTAAACCTCATAAACGTCCAAACTGTTTATCAAACCTCATAAACATTTAAACTGTCCATCAAACCTCATAAACGTCCCAAACTGTCCGTCAAACATCATAAAAGTCCAAACTGTCAGTCAAACCCCATAAATGTCCAAACTGTCCATCAAACCTCATAAACGTCCCAACCTGTCCATCAAACCTCATAAACGTCCCAATCAGTCCATTAAACCTCATAAACGTCCCCAACTGTTCATCAAACCTCATAAATGTCCAAACTGTCCATCAAACCTCATAAATGTCCAAACTGTCAGTCAAACCCCATAAATGTCCAAACTGTCCACCAAACCTCATAAACGCCCCAACCTGTCCATCAAACCTCATAAATGTCCAAACTGTCCATCAAACTTTATAAATGTCCAAACTGTCCATCAAACCTCATAAATGTCCCAAAATGTCCATGAAAGCCCATAAATGTCCCAAACTGATCATTAAACACCATTTGCTTCAGCAGCTCTGTGATCTAATTGGATGTTTTTTTCAACAGCCCTGGTCTCTTTATAATAATTTATTTATGTATTTTAGTGTCACTAGTGTAAAATCTTATTAAATTAATGCTAATTATAAACCCGGCGAATGCTGGCAATAATATTTGGAGCGTTTGGTCAGAGCAAAGGTGAAATTATTCATTTAAAAATAGAAAGCAGTAATTATTTTTTTTAAACAGTGACTGCACTCAGAAATAATTTCACTCCATTTAAGAAATTCATCACAGAGGCTTTTTGTGAAAGCGTCAGACTTCAGCACCGCGGCGTGCCGAGTGTGTTTACGTGACCTGAGCTCCGATTCATTCTCACAGAAAAATGAGGAATGCTCTCGGATCGAGCGCAGGCTCTCGTCTGGAATTCTTCCTTTTCTTCTCTTTCTGTTTCTTTGCTGCTCCTCCTGCTGCTGCTGAAGAGGAGCAGAGTTGGATCTGATGAGGGGACCAGGGGACGCTCGGGGCTGGAGACGTGGGCGGAGTCAAATTCTGTGTCCTCAGAGTTTTGATTCTTTGCTGTTTCAATGCTTGGAATTTAACATTTTAATCCAAAACGTTTAGCATGGTGTTACTTGTTTTTTGTCCCTAAACACACACACACACACACACACACACACACAAACACACACACAAACAATCTCACCTTTAAACTACAGAAATTCTAAATTACAACAGTAATTACATGTAATTAGTATATAGAGATCTGGCCATTAAGAACGCACCTTTCGAGAAAAGGGATCTCGCGAGCTGCCGTAGCAGTGAGCGGGAAGCCGTGGAAATGACGTACATTACCTGTAGGGGGCAGTCGTGTTTCAGTCTGAGGTATTGTGTGTCTACTGAAGCCGAAACTGTGTTAATCTCTCTTAGGCGCCCACTGAGAGCAAGCGACGGAGCTCATAAACATGTCGAGCTCAAACTGTAAATTCTCATATTTATTCTTCATTTTCTTCTCTCCTTCAATGATGATTCTTCTTTGACTGCGCTTTCACCATTCACTATTATTATTGTTATTATTGTTAGTATTGTTAGTATTGTTGTTATTGTTATTATTGTTAGTATTGTTAGTATTGTTAGTATTAGTACTAGTAGTAGTGCTGTGAATTTATTATTATTGTTGTTGTTATTATTGTAACGCACCTGCGCATGTGTGCAAAAAGACAAAGTACAATAAAGAATAAAAAAAAATTATGATAAGTTAGCCTAATACAATATTGTTTTATTGTGTATATGAGCTTTAAATATACACGAAACAATAAACGCTGCCTTTTGCTAAGTGAAAGGAGTTGCGCGTGCGTGCTTTTTGAACAAAAGGCTGATGAACACGCACACGTTTCTGTAAACACATCATTGCGTTGTTTCTGCTGTGTTATTTCGGGTAGTTTAATCACACTGTTGGGTTGCTTTTGGTTTGAATACTAAAAGTGTTACATGATTAAACTCAATGCAAAAAACAGAAAAACAGTCTCCGTTTCCTCCCGAGACCTTTTGCCCGCATCACAATGAACTGAAGCTCAGCGCGTCTTCTTTCCTTGTTTGAATCTGTAATATTTAAGTGAAATATATTTCGCATACAGGCCTAAATATACATTTTTATTTATGGACATATATGTTTTTGTTACGTTTTATCTAGAAGCGCTGCAATTTTCACTGGATTCAAAACCCGACGTTTTCCGAGATTTGAGCTCCAGACAGTCCCCAGGCGCTCTGAGCTCATGTACCTGCCCAACACAGCCACACCCAGGAAAGGACTACTGGAAACTACCGCTGGCTAACTGTCTCTGCAGCGGTTAAACAGCGGATTCATTTAATTTGTGGTATTTCTAACAGGCAATCTACTGTATTTACATTATGTGAAATTGTGTACTGTACATTTTTGGAAACAAAATGGTTCTATCTACTAAATCAAATGAAATGTGTCGACCCAGCAAGAGTGTTAATTTACCCACTGGTCGGGTCAAATAAAATAACGCAGCACTTTAACCCAGCAGTTTGTAGAGCGTAATATAAAAATATTCCATTTGTAAAATAGCCTAAAAAAATCACAAGTTGTGTATAGTGATTAAAAACAATACAACACTGGTTATGGTAAATAAATTCTCAGACTCGTCCATTGCAGGGATTAAAAAACAGAAACAATGTCAATTTTAGAATCCGTAGACGCTCAGTGGTCCTCACACAAGGTCCTCTCGCGGGGAGCTTTTCCCTGAATTCGCCGCTTTCACAGGGGCGGGGCTAAGAAACACACATCTCGGTTTATTCAGACAGATGTAGCTCTTTTACAGTACGTGGAAATTTACCCTGAGAAAGAGCAAAATAAGGACAGTGACAGCTTTTCTAAACGTTTCTAAACTTGTGCCATGTCGTTTACTTACAATATAAAAAATGTTAAAAATGTAATGTAAACGAGTTTTGGGCTCTGGGATGTTGAGCCTATTTCCTACGTAGTCTAATCAGAGCTCTACCGCCCGCTGGGTTCATCTTCATAGTTGGATTTGATATTTTTCAAGTGTAAAACAAAAGTTATGTTTATAATAATGAAATGTCCTAAATCGTGCTTTAAAAGTAATCTAAAATTCGTTTAAAATCAGCGTGAGTGAACCCGCGGCTCGCACTTTCACTTTACAAAAGGCAGCGTTTTGATCAAAAGGCCGATAAACGCGTGTGATTTATCGATAACAATGCAGACACGCTCCCCCGGAAATGCAACAAACACACATATACAGGCTACTCGCTAGATAAACACTGGCTTTTCCAACACAAGCCGATTTATTCAAGTCATAATATAATATAATTTTTGCTGTGTAGTTTATTTTTTGTGTGCATAAGAATCGCATTTCAATGAATGTTTCATGGTGCTGCAGATGGCCAGTCCGCCACTGCTCAAGACTGTCCAGACAATCTACCAGGTTTGTTTATTCTCCAGAGAAAGCAGAACACAACTGTCCATACAGTAAAAAAAAAAAAAGTATCAAAATCAAAAAGTATCAAATCCAACAACAAAGTCTGATTTAATTGTTATCGTTAAACTTTAAAAAAAAATTTACATCTATTTTATGTTTTGCTGGGGGAATAAATTTCTGTCTTGTTAATTCATCTAAACCCCGCCCCCTACAGTATTTGCCAACAGCGCACCCAGTTTGATAAATTCACATCTATGGTGAATGAAAGGTGAGAAGAGATTCAGCAGAATCAAGTAAATTACAAACTGCATGTAATGTTGTAAAATATGAATAAAACAGTATTAGACACAAATATATGACATGGTAGTATAGACACTGAAAAAGCTATTTACACATGAGTGCTCAAATGTAAAGCAAACACGATTCTCCATTTATTATATATGTAACTTCATTCAGCCGTTTAAGTTATATGGAAAATTAAGGAAATTAGGTGCCTACCAGCCCACTATTATTTTCGGTTGAAATTTAAAGATGCCCGCGTGTGTGTGTGCAAAAGGACGAAGTACAACAAAGAATTCAAAAGTGTATAATTAATAATAAAGTTGGCCTTAAACAATATTGTTCCCAATGCTGAAGCAAACAGGATTTAGTTTTTGTTTTACAGTAGATCTTTCATGATGAATCTGTGCTTTTGTCCACATCACAATGAACTGGAGCTCAGCACGTCTACCTTCCTTGTTTTAATCTGTAATATTTAAGTGAAATACATTTTGCATATATGCTTAAATATTCCCTTTAATTTATGGACTGGTGTATTACGTTTGAGCTGCATTATTGCGAGACGCGATGATTTTCCGGGGGAGCGTGTCTGCATTGTTATCGATAAATCACACGAGTTTATCAGCCTTTTGATCAAAACGCTGCCTTTTGTAAAGTGAAAGTACGAGCCGCGGGTTCACGCACGCCGATGAACAGCTTTATATTATTCACAATCACATTCCAGCTATTATTTCCAGTCAGTCAAATAATTGATTAAATAATTATTCAATGCTGGACACAAACAGCAAAAACACATGATGATTATTATTATAAAAAGCCAGAAACACTTTGTGTTCATAGAAGAATATTTACTTAAAAATACAGATATTTATTGTTCATTCATGTTTTCTGATGGTGCTCAATGTCGACACATTTTTAGGTTTTCACAAAGATATGTTGGCATATTCATGAATCAGGACATTCGCATAGTTAACACTATCAGGTAGCCTACTATCAGGAAATGTAATTAATTTTAAGACCATTTAAACCGAGGCGTTGTCGTGTCTTTCACTGTTTTGTCCCTGTTAAGACATTACAAAAACCATATAACAAACATTTTATTATGAATTTCAAAGCACGATTCTGGGCATCTCATTTCATCATTATGAACATAATATGAAGCACATATACACACATTCATCATGAAACAGCTATTGTAAAACAAAATAAACTTCATGTTTGCTTCAGCTTCGGACACAATATTGTTTTAGGCGAACTAATTATACACAATTCTTCGTTGTACTTGGTCTGGCTTTTAGATAAAGTCCTTCCATGCGCCATCTGGTGGATATTCAGCGAATCACAACACATTTATTTAAATTCCTGAATGTTGCTTGTGGGATTCCGCGGTATGGCGCGCGCCGAATTGCGGCAATCCCAGATCATAACACTGCCTC
>JAAGKR010010611.1:0-22148 GCA_011419295.1 Clarias macrocephalus | reverse complement strand
CAGCACATGCCAAGCTGTTTTTCTGCCACAGTAACTTGCATGTATATGGATTGAGTACACTATGATGCCCCTGGGTGAGAGGGAGGGGACGGTGTGTGTGCAATGGACTGGCATTTCATTCAGGGTGAAATGTCCTGCATGTGCATTGTTCTAGGGATAGGCTCCGGATCCACTGAGACCCTGAACAGGATAAAGTGGTTACTGAGGATGCATGATTATTTAACAGCCCTAATAAATTTTGTATTTACCACAAGCGTAAGTACAAGGGTGAGTCAAAAATGATCCGCACTCCAGTTATAATATTAAAACTTCTGTTAGTGGCTCTGTCTTATTAGCGCTTTCTGTTCAATGCTGCCCCCCTGGCCCCCCCCCTCCCAGTCACTGCTATCCAGGTGTAAAAGTGTTACATTGGGTCATGTGTTACTGTGGTGTGAGCAAAAATGGATGCCCCACTTGTGATTTGCATGAAAGAAGAGCAGCATGCAGTAATCATTACTATTATTATTATTATTGTGTGTGAGGTTGTACTTGGTGCCCAAAGAAAAAAAAAAAGTGTTTTGTCACGAACATATGGATACATAAATTCAACAGTGTTAACCATCTAGAAGGAGCCAGATGCCCATCCATGTCCACTGCTAATGACAAATGTACGCACACTTCTGCCCACCTGTCTGAGCCCTACGAGGACGAAGATTCACTTCTGATAAAGACGTGAAGACAGCGGTGCATTGTTGGCTCGCAGCTCAGCCATTTTTTTAATAAGTCAACATGAAATCTTGTTGACGGAGAACAAACTGTATTGAAAAGCAAGGAGATGATGTCAAAAAAATGATGTATTTCTCTTTCCTAAAAGTTCATTCAAAGAAATTCTTCAGCCAGAACGTGATTAATTTTTAATTCTCCCTTTCGTATTCCACCAGCACTCTGCTGGGTCTCTGGTTAATTAAGTTAAAATAAGCGACAAATTGTTAATGCATTAGTTCTGATTGTGTCCTCCTGAGGTCACTGCCTCTATCACGAGACTGGAGTGTAAGAACTTTTACTTATCTCAAGTAATATTACAAATATTTCTCTTCCACTGAAAAGCTTTGTGCTTGATCACACCAAACTATTACTCGAGGAAGTGCTTGGAATCAGCTGTCTTTTTTTTTTTTTTCCTCTCGTTGTGTCTCTCTCTCTCTCTCTCTCTCTCTCTCTCTCTCTCTCTCTCTCTCTCTGTAGCCCATGGCAAAAATAAATCCTGAAATCCTGACCGAGTTGGTCCGGCCAAGTATAGATTATGTGCGGCACAAAAAGTTCCGCTCGGGCAACTATCCATCATCTCTCAGCAATGAGACAGACAGACTGGTGCACTGGTGCCATGGAGCACCCGGCGTGGTTCACATGCTCATCATGGCACATAAGGTGAGTCGCAAACACAAATGCATACTCTATATGGTCTGTATGTGTAGATTGCACATACAGGCCATAGTCTGTATTTATTCTTTAATACACAGACACATGCTGGAGAGAGAAACGTTTTGAAATACTTTCAAATTAAGACACTTAATGCATTTTGTATTCAAATTTCAAATATCTGTGTAAATAGTAATATTCCAATCTCCTGCCTGGCATTATAAATCCCCGAATCTGTCTTTTTGTTTCATCCGGCGTTTGTAGAAGAGATTAACAGTGATGTCTGTTTGGCTGTTATGGTGAATATTAGCGATGGGTAGAAAGAAAGAGAAAGTGAGCTAAGCAGAGTAATTGATGAATGAATAAATGCACAGAGGATTATTATGAAGATGGACAACAAGCAGTGATCAGGATTCTGACTCTGTATTTAGTTCCCACATCCCAGTCTTTAAACTTATAGATATAATGACAAGATTAGAAAGTCCACAAAACCCTCACTGAACATGTACATGTCCAGTATTTCTCTTAGAATCCCACAGTGCCATCTAGTGGTTAAGTGTTGCACATGACACATGTTAATGGTTGAACATAAATGTACTACTCGGTTATACATATGAACAAGCCAATGGTTAGTGTATAAGGTAAAATGTTATAGGTTGCATATCATGCAGTAGCATGCATCAGTGAGTTTGTGATTTTAAACGTGTCTTTTTACCTTTTGCTAAAGGTTATTCTTCACAGTTATAATGAGTTCATCATTGCTTGAGTAAAACTAGAACTATATGCGGAAGAGTTAATAGACTTTTTTTTTCACAGCTAAATTGTGCCTCCTCCAGTAAAAATAAATAATTAAAATAAATAAATCTTCCCTGGCTTTCCTTCCCACTCCTCATGAACAGATGGGCCATTTGCTTACTTGTTCATTCTCTCCCTCTCTCTTTCTCTTTTACCCTGTCTCATAAAATTGATAACGCCTAAGGGCAGTTAGAGGAACTCGAGCATGTGCTATATTTGGAGACTGCTTTTCCTAAGGAGCGCGGTTAACACTGCAGTCCTAATAAATTTCGCCGTATTATTCAGCCATAGCTTGAAAGCCAGAGTCGGATGTATATGAGGGATGCGAGTGTACGCTTTGTCATTTGGGTTTAACTGAGTCATTTTTTCGAATTATACGTTTCAGTATGACCTAATAAGAGGTAACAAATCCTACCTGATGTGTATGCACCGGATCATCACGCTCGTATGTGGTTCTACTTTAAACTGTTGCCACAAAGTTGGACGCACACACTGGTATAGAATGTCTCTGTATGCTGCAGCGTTACAATTCGGCTTTACTAGAACTCTACAGTAAGACTCCCAATCTCTTCTGTGCACAAAGCGAACTCCATGAAGACCTAGTTTATGAAGGTTGGTGTGTGTGTGTGTGTGTGTGTGTGTGTGTGTGTGTGTGTGTGTGTGTGTGTGTGTGTGTGTGTCGGGGGGGTGGGGGGGGTTCTTCAGTTCCCTCACCTCCTCTCCAATGAAACGCCTTTGGGATGAACTCCTCGCCCAGTGTCGGTGCAAGACTTCAGTAATGCTCTTGTGGCCGAATGGGCAAAAATAGAAGGATTCTATTTTGAGTCCGGTATACAGTATGTTCAGTTTTCTTTTTTTTTCTCTCCATGATGTCTCAGAATGGTTTCCACAGCCGCTTTCACCTCCGGGATGTTTACCATGAATGTAAATTTGCATTGCTTGTAGATGTTGAGATTAAATATCAAACCTTTAAACAGAAATTATCATTACGATTAAGGTCAGCCATGATGCATTGCTATTCTTGATTTTAATTCTCGTCTAATATGGGGTACATGTGATTAAAGAGTGATCAGACTAACATAGTTACCACATAAGGTACTGTATGCTGCCTCTCAGCTCATATGGTGGTGTTTGTGATTGAACATTCAAGTGTGAAATAAAATTAGGACTTAATTAAGAGAGTAGTCGACAGAAATTGTGGATGTTAAGTAGATGACGTTCAGACGATTATCTGTTTCCTCTCAGGTGTTCAAGGACGAGAAGTATCTGAAGGATGCGGCCGAGTGTGGCGAGGTGATTTGGCAGAGGGGTTTACTTCGCAAAGGCTACGGCATCTGTCACGGCACCGCCGGTAACGGCTACGCCTTCCTCTCCCTATACAAGCTGACGCAGGAGCAGAAGTACCTGTACCGTGCCTGCAAGGTATACAGCAAAACACAGTGGGATAGATTGTGTGTGTGTTTTCTGTTCAGAAAATGCTACTTGAATCGATTTACTTTTTATGGAGACAGATCAATATTGTAATTATGTTGTCTGGATTTTTTTATTTATTTGTATTTTTTTGGGAAGGCAGGCAGCACAACTCTGAGAAAGCTGTGACATTTTATCTGATGTATAATCACTGCTCTTTTAACCTCCAAATTCAAATTACACATTCGCACTGGAGCACTTTTTCCCTTTCTCTCACACTGAGGTGCAGCTTATTTAACTGTGCCAGCTGGAAAAAATTGGTGTTTTTTAAAATATTTTTTTTAATGCCTTTATTTTTCTGTCTAATGTATTCCTATGTAAGTGGGATGAGATGAAAGTCTAATTTAGATCAGATTTGCAAATTAGTTTCAGCGCGTGTAACCTAGGTTTTTAGAAACTATAGTAACACTGAATACCAAGAATTACAGAAGTGTGAGAGTAAAGGGGAACTGTGCTTATTCGAATTTACTGAGTCAGGAGCACGTCTTTCACTGTAAAAGAAGTGGCAAGAGACGAATTAAAATGCACCTTGAATTCAGTAGAGTCAGACTGAACATTTTGAACATACACTTGTTATCCACTTTATTATCCTACGACTACACGTTCATGCAGTTCTCGAACTAGTCAATCGTGCGGCAGCAACACGATGCACGTTCACGTTAAACCACAGAAGAAGAATCTAGTCTCTGAATTTAGCCGTGGCATGGTTGTCGCATGGCTGGATTTGAGTATTTAAGGACTTGCTGAGATTTTCACACACAACATCTAAAGAGTTTAATCCTTCAAGGAAGGATAAATGAACTCGTATACTCTCACTCACTCACTCAACGTCTATACCACTTAATCCTGTATTCAGGGTCACGGAGGGGCCAGGAGCCTATCCCAGGAGACTTCGAGCATGAGTCAGGAGCATGGATTGGCACCTGGATAGGGTGCCAATCCATCGCAGGCACACACACACACACACACGCACTACAGGCAATTTGGGAACACCAATTAGCCTAATCTGCAGGTCTTTGGACTGTGGGAGGAAACCGGAGTACTCCGAGGAAACCCATCAAACACGGGGAGAACATGCAAACTCCATGCACAATCAAAACCTGGCCGGGAATCGGACCCGGACCCTGGAGGTGCGAGGCGACAGTGCTAACCACTACACCACCGTGCTGCCAGAACTCAGTATAATCAATCTCTAAACCTGTTGTGTGGGGAAAAAAATCAGCATGTACAATAAATCAAGGTAGATGAGCTACAGTAGCAGAAGACCACCTTGTCTAACAAGTCCAGGAATCTGAGACTAATTTGGCACAAACTAGCCCAAATTTAACATGTCTATATTAAAGAAATTTTCATGCCCCTGGAATGATAAATGCTAGGACTTGGATTAATTTAGTTAGATAAGTCAATTTTTTCTCACCTAAAATAAACCCTATTGCTTTTTTTTTAGCACATTATGTGCTTAGTGCTTTGTTTACACCCAGAATCAGCTTCTTCTCTAAAACATTCTGCGTGATGCATCTTGGAGCGGAACCGCTCTCCACACCGACTGTCAATATTTCTCACTACTCGGGGACAGGGGGAGGAGGTGAGAGGGGCATACAGAGTGTCCTCTTCTAGTGAAAAGCCACATTCCTGCTAGAACACTGATAATTACTGCAGTCTACCCCAAGTGGCAAGTAATGAAAGCATAATGGACTCTGCTGTTCCCGAATCATCACAGCAGCCTTTTTCCAGCCAGAGTCATTTTCCAGCGAAAATGAATCACCGGCTTTTATCTGAGCCGCGGGTTACTTACTGACTCCAGGTTTTAACGAAGAGACCGATCAGAGGTTTCTGGTCAAGGGGAAGCAATTTTTGTTTCATCGCCTTTTCAAACCGTTTCATTGCACCAATTATTCGGGTGTTTGTTTTTATTCAAACAGGATTTTTACATCAGACACAGACACTCTTCATTTTAGCTTAATTTTTTTAATGTGAGGTTAAAAATGAGCAAGCAACAAGGGCGGACCCAAGGTTAAATTTATATGCTAACATACATGTTGCACAGTCTTGTGTAAACCATAGAAAATTATAGTTACCGCATTTAATTTTAAAGTAATAACATATATTCAGAGCTAGCTTTGTTATACAGAAAGTTGTTGTTCGGTGTTTGGTTTAGAGCTGTGGTGTTTTCTCTTCACGTTGCATATGAAATATTAATGAAAATGAGAAGTGAACAAGTGAACAGTCAATTCTCAAAGATAATGTGTTGGGAGCAGGAAATATGGGACAAATTGAGATGAATAGATGAGCATTTTCAAAATGGCTTGGCTTGTGGGATGTTCCTGGTATGCAGTAGTTAGTAGTACTGACCAGTCTGCCCATGCTGACCGCTGTCCACTGCTCCTGCAACCGTCATATGAGCATCACCCTGGACCAAGGAATACAGTGGCCTGGTCGGAGTCATGTTTTCTTTTATATCAGCTGTGTGTGTGTGTGTGTGTGTGTGTGTGTGTGTGTGTGTGTGTGTGTGTGTGTGTGTGTGTGTGTGTGTGCATTGCTTACCTGGTGACCAGATGGCATCAGGATGCACTATGGGGGATAAATTCAACCCTGCAGAGGCGGTATTATGTAACGTTGATGATTTCTGCCAGGAAACCGTCGGTCCTGCCATTCCTCGGGATGTCACTTTGACACGTACCACCTACCTGACCATTATTGAAGACCAAGTTGATGGCAACAGTATTCAGCGATGGTAGGATAAATGCAAAAATGTTTTCAGGAATATGACACAATCTGTTCAATATGTGGGATGTACCAGAAAAACAAGTCCATTGCCTGCCCCACCTCACAACTTACAGGACTCAAAGGATCTGCTGCTAACATCCTTTAGACATTTTGTGGACTCCTTGTCTTGATGGGTCAGAGGTATGTGGCGTCACAAAGGGGATGTACACTCTTCACATTGCATATACATAATATTAGGCTGATGGACATAAAGTTACAGCTGGTTGGTGTACATACAGAAAATGAAATATAGTTTTGTCAAAACGTATAAGGAGTACGTTTTCCTTTTCATGTGTGTACAATGATTTTAAATGTAAATAATTCATATTTAATAAAAAAATATATTTCCCAATACTGTTCTCTAATGCATAGTATAATTTTGAAAACTTTTGACTTGACGTCCAGTTAAGTGGGGCAGCACGTTGGCTTAGTGGTTCACACTGTCGCCTTGCACCTCCAGGTTCGGGGTTCGATTCCTGCCTCGGAGTCTGTGTGCATGGAGTTCTTCCAGTGGGTCGGTGGGTGCCCTCTGGGTACTCTGCTTTCCTCCCACATGAAAGGCAGATTAGGTTGATTAGCGTTCCCAAGTTGCCCATAGCGTGTGAATGAGCGTGTGTACCCTGTCTAGCTAGAGTGTACCCCTCACCTCATGCCCTAAGTCTCCTGGGATAGGCTCCACGCCCCCCCGACTGTATACAAGATAAACTGGTCTAGATGATGAGTGAGTGAGGGAGAGTGAGTGAGTAATAAATTTGGCTGTTGCTGGTAAAATTTTGATTTTTTTGGATCATTGACTTGCAGTTGATTTATATATAATTTCACGTTGTTTTTATATGCAGAACAATTTATTAAGTTGCTTAACTTTTTACTGATGCTTAACTTGTGGCTGATTTAACTGCATTTTAGCAGCTTATTTGTGGTGGAAAGTGTGTCTCTACAGGTGCATATACGCATACAAACTATTGTGGTTATTTCTTTTTTCTTTTTTTTCTTTTAGTTCGCAGAGTGGTGTCTAGACTATGGAGCGCACGGCTGCCGTATTCCAGACCGACCATATTCCCTTTTTGAAGGTAAATTTTGGAGCCCGTCTCTCATGCACATCACCCGCAAATAATATTCAGAGCACCTGACATTAAATATCCATCCTCTAAAACATGAGTATGTGAAACATTTGCTATAAATACTGCACCTCATTCGAGCCAGACGACCTTCGGCTATTTTAATCATGTTTTCATGTATTTAACAAAGAACAGTTACAAAAACGCAGTTATTAGACATTTTGTCTGCGTTCTTAACTATAAAGAAACATTCTCTCTCTCTCTCTCTCTCTCTTTTTTTTTTTTATCATGCGTAATCAGACCTAGTCATTGTCTGGGGGAAAATGAAAGACAGACTGAGGTTTCTGTAAACTCTTCCTTGTCTGGTTTATGTCTTTCTGCACTCTAAGCTATCATCAGTAATGAAATCCTCGGTTTTATATTAGAGGGCTGAATGCGTTATAAAGACAGTCTGTACATTCATTGAGTAGGGAAGAGCGAGTAGAATTGGAAGAGGTGCAGACATCAGCTTTTTAAAAGGTCAGTAACTTGGTGTTTTTTATATATATATAGAAAATGTATTATATACAACGGGCACTCATTGACAGGTTCAACGTAAAAACAAACCATTGTTTTTCATTGCGCATGCTAGATCTGGGATTACTTATTTAAAAGCTTTGCACTTCCCCATTGTTAAGTGTATGACAAGTAGGCACGACATGGCCCTGAGTCCATCCGCACGGCACCACAGCGGCACTCTGGGCCGAACGCCAGCCTGCCAGCTAACTCCACTCCACTTCCAAAGAGTTGGCACTATTTATCTGCTACTTCACCTTATTGTTGCCATAGTAACATCCTTTTCTGCTCCTCAGTCTGAGTAGTGGTGGCCACTGATTGGTGGAGTTGTTCCTCTGAGTAGTTTTAGTAAGGCTAGCAGTAGGCATGAGCCCCAAGACATGGACACATGTTGTTGTGGTTGTGTTACCATAATGTGCTGGATAGTGAAGCAACTTGTTGCTCATTCATACTACAAGAAAAAAACTGATTTATTTACTCACTAGTGCACTTTAATGAGAACACCTGTGCCACTGGTTAATCTTGCAGTTATCTAATTAGTGAATAATTCGAATAATTATGTTTTGGGGGGGGGGGGGGGAACACACACAGGAGTCTTGTTTATTTATTTGTATAAAGTGGCACCTATTCCATTACAGTGGAACGGCAGGAAGCTGAAGTGCCCATGTGCTTGTGCAAGTAGTCCCTCCTTAGGCAGCAGCGCATTAAAAAAAATTTCATACACGTTAAGTTCTTCAGCCATACAACAGAATGAGGATTTTCTGGGATCACAACATTCTATAGACTCTGCACAAAGTGGTGCAGTTCGAAAAAAAAAAAAAAAGCCTTGTTGAAGAGAGAGGTCCAGCCTTTCCATTGACTATTCACACTCGCACTACCAGAAGCATAATCCAGCCTTCCCTGTTACAGACACAGCCACTTTTGTGCTTCAATTTAATGATCATAATAGTCAGTATGACTCTTCACACCTGCTGCATTTGTGCAGCACTCATGGCCAAGCTGAGTGTGTAGAGACTAAAAGGCATTTGAAATTCCCTACTAGGAGACGCATTTTAATTAGTTCTTTTTATACTCCTTTCAGCATCTGATGATGGTCATGTATATTTTTTCCTTAAGGTCTCTTGTGTGTGGATTAATCTGCCATTGTGTGACAAAACCGACATCTGGGCCCGTATTCACAAAGCGTCTTAGAATTCTCTCAGAGAGCTCCTATCTTAGCTTAAAAAGTCCTATTTGGGAGTCCTAGACTAAAAGTGATTTTAGGAAACTTCTCAGAGCAAAAACTTTTATCTTAGTGTATATACTGTATATGTATATATAGATATGTGTGTGTGTGTGTTTATATAATAGACCGTGAAATCTTAATGTTTGTATATGAAGAAATTGCATAAAGTAGCCTGTAGACATGATTTCAAGTTTCTGTTATAGGCTCAATATCTTTAAAATAATTAAACAGACAAATGTTAAAAATGTGTCTCCTTTTGACGCAACCAGTTTTTACACAGTAGTTACTATATTTAAGTTCTTACATTTATTTATCATACTGATTTTATTACTTGTGATCTATTTTAGATTGATGTGAGCAAAATGGCTCAACTTTTACCAATTAACATGATACCAGGACGGTCCATTTAAATTGCATTTTGGATGGTATGTAGCCAACAATCTAAGAGAGATGGAAGGAAGGAAAAGAACAAGAAAACCAAATTGGACAGAAGAATAGGATTTACTATTAACTTCATGTTCAGTGTTTGGAGCATATTTCTTCTTTCTGCCATTTTGTCCTCTACTATAGAACCTCTTAAGCCTCTTAAAAGTCCCCCTCTCTACTCTTGTTTTTAGGTCTAAGCTGTTTCGTGAATAATTTTTTATCTTTAATAAGATTTTGTCCTAAATTTAAGGGGAAATTCTAAGAAAATGTCATAATTCTAAGAATTTTCTTAGAATTTCATCACTAAGAGCAACTTTTAGGCTTAAGAAGCTTCGTGAATACGGGTCCTGGTGTCCAAGCAGACTGTCTGAAACCCAGGACTTTGTCTTTGTCTCTCACAGGAATGGCTGGAGCGATCCACTTCCTCTCAGACCTCGCCCAACCAGAGGCTTCTTGCTTTCCTGCTTTTGAACTTTGACCTGTGGCTTCTGGGAGCACTGACTTTTACTTTGAACAGTTCTGAGGTGTCTTTTACAAGCTCTTCCAGCACTGAACATCACCACAGAACTTATGCAGATGCAAAAAAAAAAAGGGAAACTCCCCACCTTCTGCCTATAACTATAAAACAAGTCACTTTGAGTTCTGTCACTGTATCTTTGTCATTTCTGTGATGTTTTATAGCTTTTTTTTTAAGATGTAAAAATTCAATTTTTTCTCCCTTTCACTGCACTGATGAATGTTTTTGCTTCCACAGCTTTGTATTCAGTTGAAATTAGGTCTCTGTGCTGCATGCTTGTGTTTTGATTGTACTGCAGCGCTTCAGTTGACCTTGTCTTTGTCTCATGGGTTTCAGTCCTGTCTTTGTTGTATATGCATGGGGATGGCTGAAATGAGCTTGTGTACGCTTTTACTCAAATTATTAACATCTGTAATATTAGTTAAACGTCTACAGTACATCCACAATGGTGAGGATGTCCCTACGTGTCTGTATGTTGACATATATCACTCATTGAAAGATTGTGAGAAAAATGAACCACACAGAGAAGCAATGATGTTTCTGAATGTTACAATAAATTTGGCTGCTTTAACTGAAACACATGACTGAATTTAAAATCTATTATTTACAGAACAAGGCACAAGAGGTTGGCACGGTGCATTTACCGCCAAAAAGATGATTATTTTTCTAGAACATAAAATCTTTGTTTAATTTTTCCATGTTAAGGTCCATACTGTAAGTATTTGGTAAGCGACCTAATTTTTGTATTCTCGCTTTTGTACACCACCGCAGTTTATTGTGAATATATTAATCAAGATGTGATTAGCCCTTCAACTCCCATATTCTAATTAATTTAATATATGATTTCCAGAATGTCGGTTAATTTCCTTTCTGTTTCATTCCTTTTCCGAAGTGCTGTTTTAGTGTCTGGGCTCTGATTAGCTAAGAAAATGCACTTTCACTATTGAGGTGCATTTTATTTTGAAGCTCAGAGACCAGAAATTAACCCACCCATGTTTGGGACCTGTTTAGGCATTTCCTAACCATTTTAATGCTTGTCAAATATGCATTTTTGATGAACAAAATAAACGGGAAAAAGTTTTTTCTAGCACGAACGTGTTTATTGCGTGTCAGAAAAGATCCACTCTTTTTTTTTTTTTTTTTTTTTTTGTTTAGTTCTTTTTAGTACTGATGCAAATCCAGCTCTGTCCTTCATTCACAAAGCAGTCTTGGCAGTCATGTAAATTGTTTAGCTTTGAACATGTACATAAACCCATATAGCTTTGAACATAGTAGAACAGTTTACAGTAGAACCGTTCTACTGTAAATAAATGATAGACATTATTTCCTTACTCCCTTATGAGATGAGAGCAAATGAAGGGTGTTTGGTTTTTTTTTTTTTCAACATGACATGCCTTGTTATAGCAGACTAATGCTTGAACTTGTAGGTCTGTTGAAAAATGGTGAATTGGGTGGACCTGAGCCCTGAGATATTGAACCCATCACAAGTGTGTTTATATGGAAAATATTTGCAAATGTGGGAAAAAAAAAAAAAAGAGTTGGGATGTTTTTCTCACATTTTTTTGCACGTACACACATTAGTGACTCAAACATGGGCAAAATGTGAATTTTCATTATAGGCCCTCTTTAGGTCAAGAGGTTCAACAATTTTTTTTTATTATATTAATCATTTAGGAATTATAGCCATTTTTATAATGTTTGCTGCTGGCTTTATCCTTACCTTCGGTAGCTTTCGCTGTATGTTTTAGGTCATTATCCATCTGTGCTGTGAAGTCCCCTCCTGTCAGTTTTGCAGCAGTTGATGGAATCGTGGCACAAAGTTTACACTTAACTTCATTCGGCTACTTACTGTACATCAGCAGTCACATCATCAGTATACACCAGTGACGCAGTTTCATTGGCAGTCATACATGTCCATGCTCGACCACCATGTTTAACAGATGATATGGTATGCCTCGGAACCATGTTGTATGATGATAATA
This sequence comes from Clarias macrocephalus, assembly GCA_011419295.1. NCBI lineage: Eukaryota > Metazoa > Chordata > Actinopteri > Siluriformes > Clariidae > Clarias > Clarias macrocephalus. The sequence goes on along the minus strand of JAAGKR010010611.1, from coordinate 9,959 downwards.
ATGATGTATGCTTTGGAATCATGTTTCCTGATAATGATGTATGTTTTGAAACACAAGTCTCTGCTTTCGTTCTCTGTATTGTTCTCCAATCATTCTGTTCTTGAATATTACCAGTGGATGGGATCTTTGGGTAAACCATCTGTATTTACATTAATGAAGCTCTGTCTTTTGATCATAGATTTTAACAGTGATCTACATATTTCCCTTGATGTGTTCTTGACTAGATGCTAGATGTTATGAAGGGGTATTTCTTCAACAAAGAAAAGCATTCTGTGATCTACTTTCCAGTAGTTGTCTTCTGTGGCCTTTTTTTGCACTGTTGCTGAGCTCACATGTGCATTCTTTTCTATTAAGTGTGTGCCAGACTATTGATTTGGCCCCTTCTAAAGTTTGATATCTCTCTAAAAAGTTTTTGGTTTTTTTTATATATTTTTTTTAAGCCTAATGATGGTCGCCTTCACTTGCATTGGATGCATATTGAGTTCCTCATGAACAGCTACCATGCCACAGTGAAATAACTAAAAAACAAAAACCAACCAACCATCAAACTGCTCAAAAGTCAATTGTCCAATCCTTTTGAGTCGGTGAAAATGTTCAGAATTATAGTTGATTGTTGGACATGGTCAAGTTGTAAAACTAAGACCCAATCTCAGTAAAAACATTTCTATCTACAAATGCTGCACAGAAGAAAACAGCTTAATGTAGGAGAGAAACCTGCCAAATGCAGCACCTTAACTAAACTAAGAATTATTTAAAGGCCAAATTTAACTGTGTTGTGGATAAAATCACAATAATAATATTTAGTTATAGATCAATACATGTTGCATAACAGTGAGACACTCTATATTCATTTTTATGAGCTTGTAGTTGGCTAAGTGACCTCCAAGATTTCAGCGTGGACTATGGAGGGATTTTGCTAATTAAATTGATAAATTATTTTATTATTATTTTTTTTTTTTTACTTTTAATCAACATAAGGTCTCTCTAGTTATCTTTGCACCCCTTGTGTCCACTATTAATTTTATAGATAAAATTTTAGTTTTTGGTTAGATGTTCAGTTAAAAACAACAAAATGCTGAACAAATATTAAATAACAAATAGCATGTGGGAAATAATTTATTTCCACTAATTAAAGTCTGTACTATGATGAGTCTAAGGAACAACTTAAACTTGATTTATTGACACCCATCTGCAATATACAAATTATTTTAAGTGGAAGGGGCTGGATACATAGTTTATTTTTACTTTTGCAACAACAAATGTTTTTTAATTTTTTAATTTTTAGATATGGTTAAGGTTTTTATGTCATATTCTCACACATGCACATACTGTATGTGGTAATGATGTGGCATCTTAAGAGTTAAACAGGCCACCACACAGTAGAAAATGCCTTTTAGAATTTAAAGATACATATTTTGGACTTGTACTTCTCTTAAACAAGTTTAGTTTCAAATATGGAACATTATTTTAAACACAATGCAGATTCATTGCTAGTTTGTCCTTCGCTTCAACATCGCTGGTCCTTATTGTTGTTGTTGTCAATACTGACCTTTTTTTTTATATAAGTTTACAAAAGAATGTAAAGTATAATCTGAGGGAAAACTCTTAATAAACTTTGTTGAACGTTGCCAAGAGCCAATAAACATTTTCAAATCTTTCAGAGTTGACCTAGTTTGCAGTATAATTAAGAAGCAGATGGATCCAATTAGTCTAATGACTATCTAGAATAATCAGTTAGCCTGTTTGCCATGCAGGTAAATTTGGATTAACTAGAGGTAGAGTGCGGTTCAAAAGTCTGAGAGCACATATGGTACAAAGTCTCTATCAGCTCACACACTATTAAAGAAATGTACGTCATCGAAATACATATAAACAGTTCTAATCTTTTACTTTTTACACAAGTTGTGCATAATATACACTGCAAAAAATGATAGCAAGTGAAATATTCTTGAATCTAGCCACACCTATCTATAATTTCTCAAAATAGGTTTACAATAAACCAAAAATAAGATTATTAAGATTATTTCTAGTCAAATGTTGCTAAAATTGAAAGCGAAATTGGTCTTTTTCTATTAGCAGACAATGTAGCTAGGTTTTAGAAAAGTATTTCTTGAAAGAAGCAAATTGATCTGCCAATAGAACCAAATATTTTTTAGCTTGCAATTTTAATAACATTTGTACCGCGCCTCATACCCTAAGCCTCCTATCCCAGGAGGCTTAGGGTATGAGGCGCGGTACACCCTGGACAGGGTGCCAATAGAACACACACACACACACACACACACACACTATGGGCAACTTGAGAATGCCAATTAGCCTAATCTACATGACTTTGAACTCTTGGAGGAAACCGGTGTACACGGAGGAAATGTACCCACCAAGCATGGGCAGAACATTCAAACTCCATGAGACGGGAATCGAACCCGGACCCTGGAGCTGCAAGGTGACAGTGCTAACCTCTACACCACCGTGCCACTGCATTAATAATCTATCTATTAAAACATCTATTAAGAAATAATGTGTGTTTGGGTAGATTTAAGAATATCTCACTTGCAAACATGCTAAGATGCAAAAAAAAATTTTGCAGTGTATTTTACAAAAAGTTTTATTAAATTAGAAAAGCATGCATGCAGTAATACAGTAGAAGCACTCTAACTAGTTCGAACTCAAAGCTTTGCAGCCCACAGTGTTTATGAATAGAATATGAACCCAAATGTTTAAACAAAGTGTCAAATCAAATGTCTCCCATTGAGTCATCATGAATAAACTTGAACCTCTCACTGTCTACATGATCACACACCTTTCTGCATACAAATTCCGGGTGGAAAAACGGCACATTTCTAATAAGAGCGTTTCAATTTGGTATTCATGAATCCTCTTTGACATTAAGCATGACACTGGTTCTTGATCACTGACATGTCAATGACAGTTTATTGGATACAGTATGACAGAACAGTATATCTTCTTTAGATAAAGGACAGAAATTCTTGTGTTTTAGCTCAATTTTGAAGGCTTGATACTTGGTTTATGTAATAGCACTTACACCTGTAACTTGCATGTCTTTCAGCCAAGTCTGATACAGTGATACAACACACACCTACCGTATTACAACTAAGCGAGATGTACATGTAACCGACTTGATCTTTACTTTGCATAGAACAGCCATTAAAATGTACATAATCAACATAATAATAAAAAAAAAATAGCACATGTTGCCATGTCCAAAATTTGATTTCCTCATATCGCCTTCTCATGTATTATCAACTTGCTTTGACTAGAAAGTTTTAAATAGTTTCAAACTTTACAGGAAACTTTTTTTTTTCTTTAAAATTCCATTTAAAATCCAGTTTCTTTCACATGGATAAAAGATTGACATTAGGCTTCAAGGCATGTCATCGTTAAGGTGAAGTGTTAATATTAAACCTGGTGCTACGCTTTTATCCCAGGAAAATGCCGCACTATCAAATGCTAGTTTTTTTTTTTTTTTATCACTGTACCTTTTGTCAAAGAAAGCTGACACCACTGTGACAAGAACAATAATTTATTGTAATTTTAGAGCTGACTGTCACCCTAGATTTTCTGCGGACTTCTTTCAACTTCAAAGCTTAAAAATAGTTTAACAGTATAACAGTTCATATTAGCATTTAATTGTGCACTTTGTAATTCTTGTCTCCATCCGTCAAGAGTGTGCTTTCGAGTGAACGGTTTTGGTCCCGGGCACAGCAGGATACTTTTACATGTTTTTTTTTTTCTTTCTCCTCTAGGGTGGAGGGTAAAAATGGCAAGTCCAATACTACATTAGGAAACCACAAAGTAAAATGATGTGTAGATTTTACAGCATGGCGGCTTGACCTTAGGTTGGCTCTATGTATGGCAGTGAAATGGCTGCATGCCGGGCATCACAAATGGACCACCCTTGGACTTGTCCTCAAGAGTTACCAGCGAAGTTAGAAATTTACATACACCTTACGCAAATACAGCTGAGAGAAAGATTACAAAATAATTGAACAATTTATTACAGTTTTCTTTTTCATCAGGTTCCCAGTGGGTCGGTAGTTTACACACACTTCATTTGTATTTATTATTACCTTTAAATTGTTTAGTTTGGGTCAAACCTGTTGGGAAGCCTTTCACAAGCTTCTTGCAATAACGTGCTGGAGTTTTATCCCTCCTGACATTATTGCTGTAACTAAGTCAGGTTTGTAGGCCTCCTCCTTGCTCGCACATGATTTTTCAGTTCTGCTCACAACTTTTCTACTAGATTGAGGTCAGGGCTTTTTGATGGTTGCCCTTAAGCCACTGTGCCACAACTTTGGAAGTATGATTCGGGTCAATGTCTATTTGTAAGAACCATTTGAAATCAATTTTTAACTTCCTGCCTAATGTCTTGAGATGTTGTTTCCTCATGATGCCATCTATTTTGCTAAGCCTTTATTTGTCACATATGCATTACTTTACAGTTAAATTCTTTCTTTACATATCCCAGTGTAACTGGTGTCAGGGCGCAGGGTCAGCAATGATACTGTAGCAGATAGGATTAAGGGCCTTGCTCAAGGGCCCAACAATGATCAGTAACTCGTGCCTTAGTCCTCTGAGCTACCACTGCCCCCTTTTGTGAAGTGCACCAGTTCCTCCTGCAGCAAAGCACCCCAAAACATAATGCTGCCACCCCCATGCTTCATGTTTGGGATGGTGTTGTTGCAGCTTCCAGACACAACAATGGTCATTATGGCCAAATAGTTATACTTTTCTTTCATCAGACCAGAGTCTCCATGCGCTGCTGCTGTTATGAAGCAGTGACTTTTTCCTTTGAGCCTTTTAGATTACATCAATATCTGTCTTGTGTTACAGTGGATGCAGGTGCCTTTGTAACTCTTTGTATCCAGTGTCTTCACAAGGTCGTTCTAGTTTTGATTTATAGTTTTTGTAAGAAATTATGCGCCTCCTTCCTGAGCGGTATGATGACTGCGCGGGTCAAATGGTGAACAGAAGCATGTGTCACCTTGAGGCATTTGGAAACTGCTCTGAAGGATTAAACAGACGATTGGCTGATTTGTTTATTTTCCCATGATGGCAAACAAAGAGGCACTGAGTTTGAAGCTAGGCCTTAAAATACATCCACGGGTTCATCCTCAAATGACTCGAATGATCAGAAGCTTCTAAAGCCATTGTGTAATATCCTGGGATTTTCCCAAGCTCTTTAAAGGCACAGTAAAACGAGTGTATGTAAACTTCTGACTCACTGGAATCATGATATGGCGAATTATACAGTAGTAAGTGAAATAATTTGGAAATCATTGTTGGAAAACTTACTTGTCATGCATAAAGTACTGTAGATGTCCTAACTGACTTGGACAACCTATAGTAAGTTCACATGAAATCTGTGAAGATACAATGACTTCAACTTAAGCGTATGTAAACTCCTGACTTCAGCTGGTTATCACCATCAAGCTATTTGGAGATGGAGCTAATTCAAGATCAGACCTTTACTTACAATAGCCAATTGCCTCAGGTGAATAATGGATTAGGGGAAAGGATGAATGGACTGTGCTGACCTGCTTGATTAGTGGATTGGAAGGTGTGCTGTCCTGTCCGATTGGTTATCATCACACCTGCTCAGTTGCCTTGGGAAACTCTCTGCTTTATCACTTTAAGCTAAAGAGTTCCTGTCGTTCAAACACAGCGAAGACCTTGCTGCAGTCCCTAGTAACGATGGTTTGATTTCTTAGTCCCAAGTCTCCAGGTTTGCAAAGTGCCCAGGCAGCACAATGGACTTGGCAAGGGAAGGTGTCCTTCAAAGATAACTGTCATTTTCTTTCGCACAATTGCAACAACTGTAAAAACATGACAGCTGGATTTCACTCCACCTTCTTTCCAGTATGCCAGTGTCCATCTTTCGCCTCCACTCAGCTCCTATACGAAAACTCTGAGACGCAGTTCATGTTCTGCATGTCTTTCCAACCCACCCCCCACCCCCCACCAAAAAAAAAAAATCATGTCCTTTTCATATTCATGTTACTTCAATACACAGTCAATGCACGTTATTTCAATACAAAGTCAGACATAAGCAGCTCTGTCCACCTATAAAATGCTGAACAATGAACATGACAAAAAAATGCGGTATCCTAAAACAAGCACGCAAAAATAAAACAAGCCACTTGAAGCAACCCAAGAGTTGCTCCAATGGTTGCTGCCAGAGGTTCTTGGCAGCATCATGTTGGGACTCAGATCTCTGATCTGCTGGACTGTGGTGTGCCATGATGAACATCTGGACCTACTTCTTCTCCGTGGTCTTGAAGACCTGGTCGTAAGACGGTGGAGGATGGTTGCAGTAGGACGGTGGTGGTGGATATGAATTCATCATGTGGGCTGTGCTGGGCTGGCCCGGGTAGGCAGGGGCCATTGGCATTGTCATGGCAACGCTGGGGTCACCATAGCCCTGAATGCCAGGCTGCTGAGAAACTGTGGAGGGAAGTAAAACTGTTTTAGCTGCTTGTAAAATGCACAAATATGCAGTACGTAAAGTCGAATAAATTCTTTGAAAAACACCAATTTTCCAGAAAAGCAAACCTGAAGAGGTGCAATGAATAAATCACTATTACTGCCAAAACATTATGAAACCATAAAAGATATGAACCTGATTTTCAAGTCATACAAGTCAACAGAGTAAATAAATGATGATATTATTCAGTGCTATTGCTAATGAAAGAGATCCAGATCCACACTTACTGTTGTTCTAGGCACAGTCTACTGTGATGTCCAAGACAAGGCAGTCAAGCGTGAATCATGAAGTCACTTCAATCTTAATAGACCTACTTACAGAGCTACAGGGTAAACTGAAGCATATACGAGTTTTGACTTCTTGTTATTCAAATACAAGAGTCACCTAAAAGTTTTGGTATATAATAGAGGCATATTTGTTTCTGGTATTGGACACTCACTTCCCTTGACCTGTGAATTCATGAGCCTCAGGTTCGTACGCTAAAAGAAATCTACAGTATGTGGGTGGGACTGTGGTCTCTTGTTCGGCTGAAAACAAAAGTTGCTGCTAATTAATAAGTAGGGGGTCATACAGTATCACTATTACTTAGTTTATTTATTACTGTTACTTGGAACACTTTGGGAGGAATAAATAGCTGATATTTGCTAGGTTTTAAAAATATGGTTTGTTTTCCGGCTTGCTGACATTTTATTGCAATGTTGCTGCCTGTATATGTGTATTCCTGACTTTGGACATGCTGTTGGTTTTTTAGAGACCACTACTGAAAGGTTAGACTGACAACATCAGTATAAATACATAAAGTCCTCTTATCTATGTTATGATGTTAACTAGTAATGAAGATTCATGCTCTGCAGAGGGGACAGATGTCCTCAGTTTAAAACAGGGGTGGCCACTCCTTCACCTCGAGTTCCACTGCCTTACATGTTTACCAATTATCCCTGCACTATTCACTGCTGGGCGGGACATTGGCTTGGTGGTTACCATTCCCGGCCAGGTTCAATTCCCGTCTCTTTGTGCATGGAGGGTGCATGTTTTCCCCGTGCTTTGTGGGTTTCCTCCAGGTACTCCTGTTTCCTCCCACAGTTCAAAGTCATGCAGATTAGACATGCTGTTTGGGGTTCCCAAATTGCTTGTAATGAGTGTGTGTGTGCCCTGCGATGGATTGGCACCCTGTCCAGGGTGTACCTGCCTTGTGCCCCAAGTCTCCTGGGATATAAAGGACCCTTATATACACGATACAGCAGTATGGAATGATGAGTGAGTGATCAGGTGTGTTGAGTCAGTCCAGAGCTGGAAGATACCATCTTAGATGAGGGTGGAGTGGGGAAAGAAAGTTCTCACGCTATTGTCAGTGTTTTTGACATTTTACTTTCCTTAAGGCGACATTATTTCTACAGTGCAATATTACTGCTTAAAGAACCATCAATAAAATTTCATCTTTGACAATTTCTCCATATAAAGCCAATAAAGGCGTTTTTACGCTTTCAGGATTATTAGACTGTGCAGGTGTTGGCTCCACCGAGACATGGTCACATACTGTAGCTTATACAGGTAGAATAGAGCTATGAGGGAAAACATTAAAATATATATAAAACATTAAAATGATGTTTCCTTTTATATTAAGAATATAAACTCATATTTCCCCTGAGAGTACGTCTTTAGCATTTTGGCTGCCATTACTGTTCCTACTCAAGCCTGTTGATACAATGGACAGAAGAAGAGATAATCATCACCACGTGTGCCACCAGGGAATAGAAAAAGCCTGATCAATGCTGCACTAAAATACTAAAATCGAAAACAAAGACGGTCCCTTTGCATGGCCCTGAGGCATTCCAATTATACAGCAGACCACCTTATTTTTTTATATAAGCAAAGACTGATTCACTTGCATTCAAATCACGCTGCATTCAAATGTTCACTTATTTCTTGACAACAATCCTAGATGCTACAGGATATCAGTCACACTTATTGCTTACACTCGCACTGGGCAACACAAAACACTATTAATTCACCAATTAGGCCAGAGATTGGCAAATGACTCAGTCACGCAACTCAATACTTCTCTCATCCTCTGCACGGAGACGGACCTAAACAGTCTAGTCAGTTTATTTGGAGGATTGTTAGGGAGTAGGTTAAGGCTGCGCAATAAAACCTTTGACAACAATACATTTTATACTCATGTATAAACTACGTACTTAATTTCAAACTACCTACAAAAAACCTCTGGCTTACCTTACGCTAATAAAAATGATAATGATCTGAATTAAGGCATGTGATGAAGTATTGTAGTTGGCTGAATGTCCAAACCGCACAGGTGCTGTTGATTTTTTATTTTTTAAAATTAAAATATGAAGTTATTCACATTAAAAGTTATAAACTAAGGAAAAAAACTACTTTCTATTTATTTATTTGTAAATAAGAGGGATGAAATTCCTGTTTGGACAGAACTTTTTATTTTTATTTTTTAGCTGAGTGCAATAAATGTTTTAATTGAACCAACAAAAAAAAAGAGACAATCGTGAGACATCAATTCCCATTGAGAAAAATCGTGATTCGTATGTTTGCGAGAACTGTGCCGCCCTACTGCATTGTAATAAGGCTGGGGTTAAAGGATGAGCTCTTGTGATTCTGCAGCCTCTGACTTTTGTAGGAAAATGTTCAGTACTGTTGTAACCTCAAGAATGACTGACGCAACCAGATGCATGGATATTAAAGCCAGGGTACTCTGAAATTAAAACGGCTCTTCTTTGCTAACGATAGTGCATTAACAATTATCATATAACTTGAGTTCAGATGGAAAATCAAGGTTGTACACTGACACACATGATGTTGCTGTAGGCTCATAATTACATTTCAGATACCCATGAGTTGCTTTGAAAGACATCTTCATCCTGTGATTAAACCTTTCAGTTTTTGCACATTGCTCAAAAATCTACAGTATGTAGCACGGTCATGACGTACTGTAGTAAAGCAAAGAACTGAAACCCCTACAACAATACTTAAGGCCATGAAAATGCTGACTTCTGTAATAAAGCACCACAGATCCCATCTTACACACAATACAATCAGTCTGCACTTTTTGGAATTGCATGCATTTGCCAATTCTATTACATCTGCCTGGAAACGCATGCAAGGATTGTGTTTCAGGTTTATTAGCAGTGCGTTTAATGCCGTCATCTCAAAGCACCCAGAGATCACATTCTCTCGGCTGACGGTGCTGCAAGTGCTTTCTTAAACAGGAAACATAATGTGGGGCTAAGCAAACTGACTGCAGACCTACAGTACTCATCCTTAGCACTGCAGTGCCACAGACGCTGTACTGTCACCTCTTCTGATTTCTAGTCACTTTTAACTCTGCCTGCATTTTAAGAGAACCCTATGGAAAACACCCACAGTTTGCCGATGACATCGCACTACATGGACTGACTCTCAGTGAGGATGAACCTGTCATTGATTG
>JAAGKR010010610.1:2840-22153 GCA_011419295.1 Clarias macrocephalus | reverse complement strand
TAAACTTCAAAGAAACTCATCAGTGCAGGACAGAAGGAGACAAAAGTGTCCTGTGTCCTGTATGTGACTGTCTCCTATTTCAGTGGATTCACTGCTCACTTTCTCAACAATGAAGTATTTTAAAAAGGAAGAGTTTGTTTTTGGCCATGTTCTGGTTTCTGCTGCTTTGTTCCACAGAGTGTCTTTTAACCCGAACCCTCTTATTCAGTACAAACTGAAATAAACCTGATGGTAAGAAAGAGACTGAATCTGTTGTTCATTTATAAATTATACTTTATATTCAGTATCTGTGTAAATTGTGCTCATAAGTAAAATCTTTATCTACTCTTCAAGACTCGTGTTTTTATTAATGACATAAAGTCTGTGTTCTTCACTACACTGATGACACACACATTAGTAGCACCACAAATAGATGTGCTCTAATCCCACCAATACATTCAGTTAAATAAAAGGAAAGTCCACTAAGAACATTTCTTTAAACTCATTCCAAATATCTACACAGGCTTCATGTGAATGAAATAAATGTACATTTTACATGAACTGTTACATTTACAATTTGTTTCCACACATTCAACATGATCCCACATCAGTTAAGTAAACACGGAGTTTCGGTTCATTTTCTGTTGCGCTCAGGTTCACCGATACAGAATAGCGCCGCTGTATCCCTGTTAGCTTTCATTATTTTACTAAATCATAAGGTTTTGTCGTCATTGTGAGGCACTTAAATAAAAGTAGAGTCTTATAAAGGCTGTGTATCTTATACAGTTTTATTATATAGTTTTTGCACATTAATCCGACAACACCTGGGCCACACCCACTTTTTCTGATGCACACACAGAGTTTTCTGGCTACGCGAGTGTTACACATGATAAAATATAAAGACTCACTGTGTTAACATGTACTAATGTAAATAGTAAATTTACAATGTAATTTTAGTTCTGTGATTGTAAATTCGTTTAATGTTTCACTTGTATTTTATAAGGTTTTGCCGGTGGTGGTACAGCGCAACGGGGGTGTTACTCCGATGTAAAAATGTCATTTGTTAAAACGTTTTCATCATTTATTAAAGAACATTATGATGATCATAACGGCCTACTGCATTTAATTCTTATAATAAGACACTAATTATGTGGATTAATGAACATGTGGAAATTTGACCAACTGGACTAACAGATGTGCCTGTCTAATTAACCTGATCAATAACATTGATTTATTCAGCTGGATCCGTTTTTATTTGTACTGAAATTATTGGGCTCTAAACTTTTTAGGTAAAACTGCACTCAAGTCCCAAATAAATTTAAAGTGAATAAAAAAATAAAACCTTTGTAATCTGTGTTTATTATACAAACAGGTTTATGCATTTTATTAGTTATAAGGGCTTTCTGTATATTTGAGAATTAAAATTAAAGAACATTCACATGAGTGCCCTTAGAATTACATTGTAATTTTCCTACAAACCATAGAGAAGGCTAAACGTTTTTGCTCCTTATTCAGACTTTCAGGCCGCAGTATAACAAGTGCAGGATACACTGCTCTGCAATACTTATTTTTATTCCTCACTTTTATAGAGTAATAAATAAAACAAACAGTTACGCTAAAGTAGGTAGTTAAAATGTTTAGTGCATTAGCAGAAATGAGGAGAGGAAGGGAAGGAGGGGGTAAATAAACAGTGTGTGTAGTTATCCACCCATAAACCCAGAGTTATATCTGCGGAATTGTTCTTTCAGACTCAGTGAGTGTAATCTGACAGAGAGAGGATGTTCAGCTCTGCTCACAGCTCTCAGATCAGAATCCTCCACCCTGAGGGAGCTGAATCTGAGTAAGAACAGGATTCAGGATTCAGGAGTGAAGCTGCTCTCTGAAGAACTGAAGAATAAACACTGCAAACTGCAGACTGTCAGGTAACGTCTAATTACTACACACACATCTAATACACTGACAGGACTGAACTCTAGTCCCTTTCACACAGACAGGGTGGGAATATTGTACCGTCAGTGCACTTTGGTGTTCTGTATAAAAGGAACAGAGGCAGAATCAGGGGTTGTTGTTGATACGGCTTTAAGTCAAGAGTAGAGGTTTAAACATCCGTAAACACTTAGCAGGTGACACACACACACATATAGTAGGAATGTGTATCATAAACAATGCTAAAGCCAAAGTGCAGCAAAAACACTGAGCTGAAGAATCAGCTGAGACTGGGGCTGATCAGTAGTACCAGTTATTTTTTATTTCTTAAAAATTTCCTTAAAAAAATATTTTGGAGCACAAAGCCAAACCCAGCATGTGTTTATTACAGCCAAGCAGTATATCAGTGGGAAATCAGCATCAGTCTTAGCTGATGCAGACGGCTGTTCTCTGAGCACTCGTGACTGCAGTCACTTGATATTTCAGGACTGGAGTTTCCTACAAGTCTACCTGAGCCTCCAATAACAAGCTGGACTCCATTTTAACTTAAACACGTCTCCTGTTATACTGAACTAATTCCAATAACGCCAGCTAGATTATCCCTTTACCGAAGGCCATCTCTCTAAGAACATAACAGAGTTTGAGGTGTTGACTCGGCCTCCAAATTCTCCAGATGTCAATCTGATTAAGCATCTGTGGAACGTGCTGAAATACAAGTCCGATCCATGGCCCCACCACACAACTTACAAAGAACACAACAGTGGCTTGGTCAGCACTTTGTCCTTACATCACCTGGATTCCCACCTCTGGTCAGTTTATGTTCTCCCTGTGCTTGGTGGGTTTCCTCCAGGTACTCCAGTGTCCTCCCACAGTCCAAAGACATACACATTAGGCATTTTTTTTTAAAAATGTCCCATAGTATGAGTAAGTGTGTGTGTGTTCTTGTCTTCCCCGTGATGGATTCGCATGCTGTCGAGGTTGTTCCCCACCTCACGCACAGTAGGCTTCAGGCCTCCCGCAACCCTTTACAGGATGAGCATTATACAAAATGAGACGGAGCATTCGTTTAATTTTTGATCTTTAAAATGAATAATAAAAGCAAAAATAAAATAGCAATATAAAAATCAATGTATGTGTTTGGGTGGGTTACTTGGGTCAACCTGTTCCATCAAAATCAAGCACACACTGAGACCACTACTGATGTTGGTGGGTCTTGCATTGACGGTTTCGGCGTGCACTCTCTCAATGTTTAGCGCAGTAGAAGAGGGGAGCAGCATACCTTTTTTTAACAAATCTTCCACAAAGTCACTGATGTGTTTTCTTTGGTTCCCTCCATTACGCGCTGTATTCTGACATTCCATGAATTCAGAATTTCTAAATCAGTCATTTTAGGCTCCGTTTGCGTGTTGTAGCTTCACTTGCTTTATTGCATTGCATATTTAGCCTGTTGTTCTATGCTGCATTAAGCCCAGAAGTTTCTCTCCTTTGTTATTAATGAAGCTCTATGTATGCTCACTCCTTCTCTCTCTCTCTCTACAGAATCAATACTCTGTGCTGATTTGATTTCAGATCTTCGTACAAATCAAGTCATAGGGCTGAAGGAAAGTGGGTGTGAAATGGGAGACTCAGGAGGGATGAAGATCTGTGACCTACTGGAGATACAGTGGAGACACTGTGGTGAGTGAAACTAAGAACTTAACTGTGCTTAATAATGAGGCTCTAATAATGCTCAAAATCTTATTGTTTTTCTGTGAATTATGAACCATACCAGATGCTCACTAAAACATTCATTTAATGGCCGTGTATGCAACATTAACTACACATTTATGAAACTCATTCTTAAAAAGAGAATCAACCCATTATCTCCTTGTCTGCAGGTTAGAGAAGTGTAGAATAACTGATAGAGGTGGTGATGCTCTGATTGCAGCTTAACCCTTCATTTGAACATGATAGACCTGAGAGAGAATGAACGGAGAAATTCAGTCATAAAGGAGCTCTGACATATTGAAGCATTCAGGAAACATGCAAAGCAAACACACATAAAACTAAGGAATGTAGGTCAAACATAATGCATGCAAATGTGAACACAGAGAATAATTCAGCATCTATACAAGTAAAAGAAAGGTTTTGTCTGTACAATGGTCAGAACTCGGTCTTTCAATGATATCTTTAATGTTTCATACATTGGAGGACCCGAAACAAGTCTCAGAAAAAAATCTGTCTGAATGTCTGCCATCACTTTTTTTTAGATGAATATAGAGCTTTTGCCCTCAAGGTGGAGCATGAGCCAAAGCACATTGACATCAATGTGATAGTTTACCGTAAATATGCAGATACCGGAGAATAAACACTGTAAGTATGACACAAGCGACCGTAATGCCCCTACAAAGTGCCCAAACCCCCACAAAACACAAACAAATGTTCGACACAGCATGGCAAACTCCAATAAAAGGTGCGTAACTTTTGAAGATGATTAGACACATCACTGTATGTTTATTCTTCCTGTGGGAAGTTTAAAACCAGTTTGTCTCATATGTTCTGACACTGTGGTGCTAATTAATACAGTGATGTGGACGCCACTATGAGATAAAACACGGGTCGCTAGAGCAACCATATCTGTAGCAGTCCGAGGAGAGGGCGTGTAAAATACCCAAATTAACAGTGTTAGCCACTCAAATAAAAATGTTGAGTAAAAGTGATGTTATGTACAGTCATGTGCCAGATTTAATAATCTACATTAAACAGCGAGTGTATTTGCCTGACGACGAAAGAAGTACAACTTAGTGTAAACAAGGCGTCAGATACTCGACCTTACAGAATGTGATTTCTGTGTGTTAATAAGTGAGACAGAGAGACACACAGACATGGACGTGGACCTCAACCTCAAATAATAATAATAATAATAATAATAATAATAATAATAATAATAATAATAATATCACTCATTACATTAAAGATCAGCAGATTATTATTAGATTTAACATTTTAACTGTTTCTACAAACTCTTTACGCATCAAGAATGGATACTAACATATGCTTTATGTTAGCATAACTAAAAGCTTACACTAGTTGTGTGCTCTTATCTTTTAAACAATTTTGTTCATCCATGTTAGTCTGGTTTTATGGCATGTTTACCAGTAAATTGTTTATGTAGTTAAACTAAATATGATGAATTTTATATACTTTATGAATCTTATCACTGTACTGTATGTGAAAACATATGTAACTCCTGCAATGTCTTATTTCTTCTGTTTCAATCTTACAAACATGATCAATCCACAATCTGATACAAATCAGTGCAGTTGGTGAAAAGCCTGAAAGGGAAATGACAGAACCTAATTCATCTACAGTCCAGGACCAAGAGATGGGCAGATCCAATATACACACATGGAAGGAAGCAGTGTGTCTCCAGCCAGCTGATCCAGTAGTGGGACAATCAATTATATCCTTTTGTACAGGAACGGTTGGAACACGTACACCAGAAAACAGAATAGACATATTTACCTTTAATCCTCAGAAAGAACAAACAAGGCATTACACAAGAACTGGTTCCTCCAACCCACTAAACAAAATGCCCTTAGATACTTGATACACATCAAGAAAAAACCTCGCCAATGCAGTACCCAAAAGAGTTTTGAACATTATGCTGACTGACTTCTAGTTCAGTAAATCTACTGGCTAGTTATTGAACAATGAAGTACATCAGAAAATAACTGTTAGCCTTCAGTCATGATCTGGTTTCTGGTCTTTTTTCTACAAAGTAACACTGTGAGATGAACACTGTGAACATGCAAATGTTGGTGTCTTTCATTGCTAAATCATAAAATGACATATACATCCTTACATAATTTGTAATAGAAAATAAACTCAAATCCTTTACCCAGTTCAAACTGACATACACTGTATTGTTCAAGTAAAAATGTTGTTTTTTACCTTGTCTACTGTATATGTCAGGGGTTTCTGCAGGTGTGAATGAAAGATTCCAGCAGCAGGAGATTAATGGATGAGGTGCATGTGTGTTTGAGGTTAAGTTTCTTGGGCATATTGAGATGTCTGCATGAGTTTCCAAGCATGAATGTGCGAGGAAGCAGAAACAATAGATTGAAGCTGAGAATCCAGTTAGTACTGAAACAAATCCAAATCGCAAGTCTGAGTCTTAGCTGAGGAAGTGAGAGTAAGAGTTTAAAATGTTTTGTATTCGGGTAGAGCAGCAGTAAATCCAATCGTGAGACAAAATTAACAATGTGGCACTTAAATAAGCAAATTCTGGTGTGTGTGTGTTTATGAATCACTTACTGTATGTCCGTGTTTGCACTACAATTCCATTTTCCTTCTAGGACTAGTAACCCTAATATCCCACTAATAATTGGAATAATATCCCAGTCAGAATAAAAATGAATAATGTAAAAATCTCTCATCGGGTTTAGTGTCCATGTAGAATATATATGGAGAATTTCTAATCAGAATTAGTTCATCTCAATTGAAGTAACATTTTCTGTTATTCAATTATTTAATGTTATTTAATGTTATTTAATGTTATTCTCAGAGGTCTGCATTATCCAAGTAGAGATTTAAAGTATCCAAGTAGAGATTTAAAGTATCCAAGTAGAGATTTAAAGTATCCAAGTAGAGATTTAAAGTATCCAAGTAGAGATTTCCAGTACAAACAATTTTTTTCCCTTTACGGTTAAACATTAAATCAGAGTAAACTTTTTCTGTTTTAGATCAATAAATATTAACATATTTTTTTTGCATTTGTTACATGTCAGAATCAAGTGAGAGAGAATTTCTGTTTTTTTAAATCACTTTCATCAAAGTTAGAAGTATGCATACACTAAGTTTATTGTGTCTTTAAACAAAAAGAAAACTCCAGATGATTCCATTCTGAGTTTAAGATGCTTCTGATAAGTTAATTGATTCCATTTGAGTTCATTTGTGGCACACCTCAAACACAGAGCCTCTTTCTTTTACATCATCGGAAAATCAAGAGAACTCAACCAAGACATCAGGAAAAGAATTTTGGACGTCCACAAGTGTGGCTCATCCCTGGGTGTGATTTCTAGATGCCTGAAGGTCCCACGTTCATCCGTTCAGGCAATAATGCGCAAGTCTAAAAACATGGGACTGTACAACCATCATACCGCTCATGAAGGAGACGGATTCCCAGAGAGGAACGATTTTTGGTGTGAAATGTGCGAGGACAACAGCAAAAGACCTGGTGAGATGCTGCTGAAACCGTTAAGACACTGTCATCATCAACAGTAAAATGAGACATGTTCTGTGGTCTGACGAAAAAATGTAACTGTTCGGCCATAATGATAAACGGTATATTTAGAGGAAAAAGGGAGGAGCTTGGAAACCACAGAACATCCCAAATGTGAATCCCATAGAAAATTTGTGGGACGAGCAAGACGGCCTAAAACCTGACCCAGTTACACCAGTTCTGTCGAGAGGAGTGGGCCAAAATTCCAGCAAAATATTGTAGAAAGCTTGTGGAAGGATACCTGAAACGTTTGGCCCAAGTGAAACAGTTTTGGGGCAATTCTACCAAATAATAAGGAAGTGCATGTATACTCCTGACAGAATTTTATGTGATAAAAAAAAGACATAATTCTCCCTCACTCGAAAAATATGTTAATATTTATGGATCTAAAACAGAAAACAGTTTTTCACTGATTTAATGTTTGACAGGAAAGAAAAAAGGTTGTGTGTGTTTTTCCTGAAGTGTATGTAAATAACTGGTTTCAACTGTACAGTAAGTGTTGTTTCAAATGCTGTAACATTCAGATGAAACCACTGGAACGGCAGACATTCCTAAATTGTCCCTATAGACAAAAATACTACACACCATAAATATGACTAAACTAATTCTATATATTTAGTATGAGAATGTATTCATCTAGTTCTTGTTTTATGCTGGAATTTCACTTAAACAGACAGTAAAGAGACTGCAGAGTTTTCCAGAGAGCTAAGTAGTAATTTGCTAACCCTGGTTACAAATTGCTAATGACAGAAATAAGGTATTTAATGCTACATTATAGTGTGATGCTGTTATCATATATTGCTTGCAAATTATCAGCTGAAAATGAATGGAATCAGTAACGGAGAGTCATAAGATCAGCAGTAAATGAGACAGAAAGCAGAGCTGCTTTGAGTTTAGTGTAACTGCTTTGTAGTGATCAAATCTGAGCTTTTAAGTCAATTGTAATATTTAAAAAAGAAAGAAAGAAAGAAAACTAGAGATGTTATGTTGATTTGAGATTTAATGCATAACTTCAGAGGTCCTGAAAGGCCAGGAGTTTCTAACTTCAAATTTTTAACTGTCATGTCAAGATACAAAAGCAATCAAAAAGTTCAGAGCACCTGCTTTTAACTTTAATTAACACAATACAGAGGTCATTCAATTTATAAGAGTAAATATACTAAGCCTCATCATTCATCAAATGTAAATACCAAAATTATGATAAGCTTTAAAAAGGATAAATAGTCTCAGTGCTTTGAACACATTTTTTACATTAACCAGGTACTGCTACCCATCAGGTGGTCAGGTAGGGTGTTGAGCCAGGATGCAAGTGCAGAAGTGGAGTTTAAACGTAAAAAACATCAAATGCAAATAACAACACAAATACTATGACTAATGGTAATGCTAACAAAACCATAAACAAGAAAACAGGCAACCAAAAAGGTGAAAAAAGACTGAGAATTGCATGCTGGGAAATTAAGTCTGGAACCAAATGTCAACATAAGAGTTTTCCTGAACACAAAAGTGAAATACACAAAAAACAGACACAAATACGGGAAGAACCATGACACAGGAATGACCTTCATCTGAAAATGTCCACTGTTCACCGGTATAACAAAACAATAATTTGTTGTTGATTGTTTAAATTTTATTTATCTACTTTTCCAGAGATTCTAGAATTACTCCAATACCATTTATTTTCTCTCTGACAACATTACAAAAAGTAAATAAATAAACTATAAACAGGCATGGCATCGTTTTTAGCACTGTAACCTCCCACGTCCAGGACTGAATGTTTTCAGCATACTTGGTGGGTTTCCTTCAGGTTTGTTCCCTCATTGTAGATCTAATGTGATAGAACTTTAGGTCATGGTGTAGATTCCTCCTTGCTTGTGCAGTGAAATATTGTTAGGTCAACAAGAAAAAGGATTAAACTCATGGAGCAGCAAGAACTGATTTAAAGTAAAAATTAAGAATTCGACTCTGCTTTACTGTTTGTTTTGTTTTCTTTAATAAAGAAGCATCTTGTTCCTGGTCACTATTTATTGTGGAAGAAACTGGCTAAATCTTCATCAAAGGGAAACTTGCCAAATCTGAAAGATCAAAGTAGAAACAAAGAATGTTAGCATTGTACACTGTATTATCGTTTATCCAATAAATTTTTATTTCATATATTGATGATGCCAACTGCAAAAGAGGCTTATTATTACAGTGTCATGAAAAAAGTATTTGCTCCCTTCCTGGTTTTTTTTTTTTTTTTTTTTGCATATTTGTCACACTTAAATGACTCAGATCATCAAACAAATTTTAATATTACACAAAGATAATCCAAGTAGATAAAAAAGTTTTTAAATGACGATTTAAATCGTGCAAAAAGTAATTGCCCTTAAACCTAATAACTGGCTGTGCCACCTTTGGCAGCACCAACTGCAATCAAATGTTTGTCATAACTGAGTCTTTCATATCACGATGGAGGAAATTTTGGCCCACTCTTCTTTACAAAATTGTTTTAATTCAGTCTCATTGGAGTGCTTTCACGCATGAACAGCCAGTTTAAGGTCATGCCACAGGATTTAAGTCTGGACTTTGACTAGACCACTCCAAAACCTTTTTTTTCTGTGAGTGTTCCCGAGGTGGACTTGCTGGTGTGTTTCGGATCATTTCCTGCTGCGAAACCGAAGTGCGCTTGTGTTTTAGGTCACGAACTGATGGCCCGGACATATTCCGTCAGGATTTTTTGTTAGTGCGCAGAGTTCATGGTTTAAATATGGCTCAAACCTCTCAAATTAATCATGAATATTGTCATTAGTAGTTCATATCTCATACTTATCACTCGTTTTGTACTCACTGAGGTCAGTGGATACAGCACACTAGAAACCTTAAAATGTTTTATTTTTCATTTTATTTGCACATACAAACTATTGGTACACCATTTTATTTAATATTAATTAAATTATAAATTGCAGGAAAGGCTATCTCCAATATTTTCTCCCCTGAGCTTATTTTTAGGGTACAGAAACTAAGCACACAATCTCTTCTTTTGAGGAGCTATTCTTATTATTGGATTATTTTCCCTTTACTGTCATTATTTCAATGCCCTAGCCAGATCTTCCTACGACAGGACAGCCGATGACAGGGCGATCAATTTACTGCACCAACCAGAAGCTATATAATTTTTTATAATATTCTCCATTCAGCAGCGTTCCATGTATATTTATGTTGTCTAAATCGTGAATGTTGGTGTAAGATCTTGAACCCAGGGCTCACCACAGACACAAAGACACAAGATGTACCTTTATTCTTATATATACTTTATATACTTATGGGAAAAGAGTAGTTTTATTAAGAACATGAGGTTAGGAAGGGAATTTAAGGAGCGAGGATGAAAAGAGAGAGAAGTGAGGATGTGCATGTGCAGGTCCAGAAGCAGTGCCAAGCTAGCAAATAGGCACTCGGCTGGCGAGCAATGGTGGCAGTAGAGTGAGAGTAATGAAATGGACTCATGAGGAAAGTGACTCTCGCTGGCTCCTTGGCAGCACGGTTGCCGTTGCGGCCAGTCAACCCTGCCCAGTCCTTCTAAGGTGCGGCGGCAGATAGGAGTCAAACGCAATGTGGCCAACATTGCCCATCACTCCTCCAGTAACTGCCGTAGTGAACATGACTGGGGAAGAGTAGCTTAATGTTGATGCAGTGGCCTTATGCCTTCTGGCGACTGAGTTGCCAAGGCTGGTTCCAAATGAAACTGAAAGTGCTGCGGCAGCTCATGCAGTCTTTAAGTGGCTGTCCCTCGGCATGCGATGAAGAAGAGGTGTACAGTCTGCATGCCTTTAAAGTCCCTGGGGCGCATGGCATTGCCCCACTCAAATCCCACTCTGTTATTTAATGTCTGCATGCTCTCACCAGACTTCTGAACCTTGAGCTAAGTTTGCCTCGCTTTTAAAGAGTGGAGCAAGCCCGAGGTCCGTTGATTATCATCTGCTGCCAGCCGTACCAGTATTTAGTGGCCCTGTCCTGTCACACACCTGCTTTCACACAGGCTGCCTACCAAATAAGCTTCCAGGAGTGAGTAACGAGTAAAAAATATTTGGGCACATGCCCGTCACTGGTGCTTCAGTGATATTACCCCTCTTTCAGCTATAAGTTCACGGTTGCTACTGACAGTGCCTGTCCGTGTCCAAGACCTCAACCCAAGACAGAGTGCCCCCATGCTTGCATTTATCCACCAGTGTAAGATTTTTAACTAGGAGCGCACAAGAGACACATAGACATGAGGCGACGTCTAACAGGAAAAGCTTAGGGTTATTATGGAACATAAGGGAAAGAACTTGCAAGTCCAGAAGCAGTGCCCAGCTGGCATATAGGCATTCGGCTTGCGGGTGAAGCCATGTGCCTCAAGGACTTTAAAGGCATGCAGACTGTACACCTCTCTTTGATCAGCTGCCGAGGGAGGCCGTTTAAGGACTGCACAAGCTGCCCCAGCACTGTCAGTTTCGTTTTTCAGTTTCACTTTCGTTACCAGTTACTGGAGGAGTGACGGCCGATGTTGCCCAATTCGCATTTGACTCTCATCTGTGTATGCACCTAAAAAAGGGCTGGGCAGGGCCAGCTGGACTGCATGCATGCCGCTGCGCAGCCAGCAAGAGCTGCGGTTCATACAGGTCCACTTCGCCATTCTGCCATTACTATGGCTTCCCACCCCAGTGCCTACATGCCAGCTGGGCACTGTTTCCAAACCAGCACATGCACACTGTCACTCTTTTCCACCATCTCATTTCTTCCTCCCTCCTTAAATGCCCCCTTCCCCTATGTTCCTAATAATACTACCCGTTTCCTCTAAGACCTCACCTTGTCTGTCTATCTGTGGTGAGCCTCTAAGTTAAACGTCTTACAGTTGGATAACAACTTTAAGACAGGAAAGCAACTGAGAGTCCTTCTAAACTAAGACCCTTGTTTCTATTTGGGGTTGTAATGGTGAGATAATTTATATTAACTGGTGTTACACTAAATTGAGGTCTTTATCTTTGTGCACCCACACTCGCAATAAACTGGACCTTGGACTCACTTCACACACACTCACTTTACGGTTTTATATATATTTATTGTAAATATTGTCTTTTTCTTTTGATTTGGTTCACCTTTTGGTTTAGTTTTTGTATAATACACTGTTGGGTTAATTCAACGGTTGTTGTGTCACGTCTTTTTTGCAATTGGGTTTTAACACAACGTTGACACTAAAGATAAAGATCTCTCAATTAGTGTAGTGTATTCAATGTATGTATCAAATGTATGAGATCACCTTGATCATTACAGCGTGATCTCATAAATTTAAGCAATGCAGCCTGTGGGTCTGTGGTTACATCTGAGGCCTGAATAAACATGTGCCCAATTTCAGTATTCATTTTATAATGCATATTTAACATAAATATGACCATTAATATTACTGCCAAGAAATTTTTTCTATTGTGTCAGAAAATGTGATTAACAGCCTGAGAAAAGCATTGACAAAACATTATTGTACGTCAGGTCTAATATAACATACACACAAATGGTATTGGAATTGTAAGATTTATCTTCATAACATTATTGAATACAAAACTTTCAAGAAGATAGAAACAGACTGCATGTTTCATAAACTTACTGTAACTCAATTCCTAAATTTGCCAGGTTCATAGATAGTTGCCCCTCTGATTGTCCTAAGATATTGTCTCTCAGATCCAGAACTTTCAGATGTGTGGACTTTAGGGTCAGAGCTTCAGTCAGAGCAATACAGCCTCTATCTGTTATTCTGCAGTACACTAACCTGCAAAGGGAAACATTTTAGCTGCTTTACTTCACAGGGCTCAATGATTATGTAAGCAGGTACATCACAATGAAAAGTATGTGTCTACATTGTTATAGCAAATTTGCATGAAAATATGTTTTGTTCATGACATGCAACTCTAATGTATAATCCTGCATAAACATAGGGTTTAATTCGTAGTTACTCACCTCAGTGTCTCCAGTTTACACTGGTGTTTCTTCAGTAGATCACAGAGCTTCTCCACTCCTGAGTCTCCTAGTTCACACCCACTCAGATTCAGCTCTCTGATGTGTGATGGATTTGTACAGAGAGCTGAAACCACATCAGTGCAGGATTTCCCACTTACACTGTTCTCTAGTCTGTAGAAATGAATTATGGTTAGAAAAGTTGACAGAAAAATATGTTCAACAAAGAGAGAAACATAAGATAAAACTTAAAAACTTAATATTTAACAGCAGCCTTTATACAAAGACACTTTGTATAACTGAGACCGGATACAGTTAAGGGTTTCCTCAAAGACCCAACAATGGCAGCTTGTTGAGAATGAGATTTGAACTCACAGCCTTGTGTTCAGTAAAACAATTTAACCACTGAGTTTCTCACCTCAGTGTCTCCAGTTTACACTGGTGTTTCTTCAGTAGATCACAGAGCTTCTCCACTCCTGAGTCTCTTATTTTATTCCAACTCAGGTCCAGCTCTCTGATGTGTGATGGATTTGTACAGAGAGCTGAAACCACATCAGTGCCGGATTTCACACTTACACTCTTACACAGTCTGCAGAGAGAAAATAACATTTCAGCCATTATTAAAGACAGAAAGAACAAACAAAAATTACTTAGGGAAGAACACCAGTACTGTACATTTTTACATCTCTGGTTTCTTGTAATTCAGGTTTTTAATCTCTGTTCAATTGTTCAGTGGTTTTAACCATATTCAAGTGTCACCTGATACTGTTGGACTGTGTGATTTATGAAAAATGTAAACATACCCTGGTATAAATACAGTGGCACCTCGGCATACAAAGAGTCTGCCTTGCGCATTTTCACCTTAAGAAGTAAAATTTTGCAAGAAATTTTCCTCAGCATGCAAAGCATTTTCAGCACAAATGACCAAGCAGGTGGCACATACTTCCAGTTGCGTGTACATACAGTTGCACCTACTTTCCATAGCCATTCAAAACTTTGCATCAGTGTAAAGCCAAGAAAAGCGAGTTTTACTTTTTTTTTTTTGCATTTATTTAATATTTTATTTAATTTACATGTCTTTTCTAACGGTTTTAAATGTGCACAAATATGATTATAGTGTTGGAAATCAGTAATATTGGTAATATCTTGTGTATCTGCGTTTACATTATTAACTATGGAAAAATGCGTTTTGCAATATGAAATTTCATCTTAAGAGCTATATATATATACAGTATACACACATACACACTATATTGCCAAAAGTATTCACTCATCCAAATGATTGAATTCAGGTGTTCCAATCACTTCCATGGTATAAAATCAAGCACCTAACACATGCAGATCACAGACATTGGATCTCAGTGAATTCCAGCATGGTACCGTGATGAAAGCGTAGTAAAATTTCCTCACACTAAATATTCCACAGTCAACTGTTAGTGGTATTGTAACAAAGTGCAAGTGATTGGTAACGACTCAGCCACGTAATATCACAGGGCGGGGTCAGGGGATGCTGAGACTCATAGTGCAGAGATGTCGGCAGCTTTCTACAGAGTCAATAGCTATAGACCTCCAAACTTGATCTGGTCATCAGTTGAGGGCGTAGAGAGCTTCATGGTGTGGCTTTCCATGGCTGAGCAGCTGCATCCAAGCCTTACATCAACAAGTGCAATGCAAAGCATAAGATGCAGTGGTGTAAAGCACACCACACCTGGACTGTAAAGCAGGGCAGACATGTTCTCTGGAGAGATGAATCACACTTCTCTGTCTGGCAATCTGATAGACGAGTCTGGGTTTGGCAGTTGCCAGGTGAACGGTACTTGTTTGATTGCGTGCAAAGTGTAAAGTTTGGTGGAGGGGGGATTATGATGTGGGGTTGTTTTTCAGGAGTTGGGCTCGGCTCCTTAGTTCCATTAAAAGGAACACCTGGGCCTCCGAGTGGCGCAGTGGTAAAAGCGCTCGCCCTATCATCCGGAGATCGCTAGTTCGAATCCCGGGTGATGCTGTAACCTCTCGCAGCAGGAGGTCTAGAGAGAGCTGATTGGCCGAGCTCTCTCAGAGGGGAGGGATGAGAGGTACTTAGTGCTCCCACATTAATCACTGCTCTACAGCCAATCAGGGGCGTCTGTGAGCTCACGCAGCGGAAGGAGCGGATAGCGCCGTCCTCCGAGTATGTTACTCCGCCTCCAACGGTGCGTGAGCGAGCAGTTCAAAAAGATGCGGTCGCGGCTGAGTGGTAGTAGTAGCCTTAATGTGGGAGCCCCCTAGTGACGGGGAGGAATTGGACACAATTAAATTAGGGAGAAAATCAGGGGAAAATCCAAAAAATAAAAAAAAAGGAACACCTAAAGCTTTAGCATACCAAGTCATTTTGGGAAATTTTGGACAATTTCATGTTTTCACCTTTGTGGGAATACACACACACAAACACACACACACGCACACACAGTGGAACCTTGGATTGCAAGTATAATTTGTTCCGGAAGCATGTTAGTATATCAAAACACTTTATTTTAAGTATGGGATGACATACATAAACAAAAAATAAAAAATGCTTTACACACACACACACACACGTGATCACAGTGTTATAGTAAACAGTTGGGGCACACTGATGTTGACTATACAAGTGATGCACGCGCACTGAGATCGAGCAGGGGAGATGATTACCCACAATTTAGCAGCAAGTGAAAGAGAAGATCACATGATCATGTGACGCTCAGCGTCAAAACAAGAAGCGCATGCGTGCCACATGATACTCGAGATACTTGGTACTTGTAAACCAAGACACACTCGTTAATTAAGGGAATTTTTTTTTTGCTCGTTTTGCGGAACGCTCACAAACCGTGTTATTCACGATCCGAGGTATATGCAAAAGTATACATACCCCTTGAATTTTTTCACAATTTGTCATGTTACAACCACAAACATACAGTAAATGTATTTTATTTGGATTTTAGATACTATACCAACACAAAGTGGCACATAGTTGTGAAGTGGAAGTAAAGTGATAAATGGTTTTCATTTAAAAATAAGAAATTGAAAACTATTTATTTAGTTGCTAATACAAATATAAACCACACATTTCTTTAAAAAAGTGTGGTGTGCATTTGTGCAATTAACATCAACTATTATACTGAACTACCTGCCACCTAACACACAGTATGAGTCCAGATCAATTCCTGCTTTCTGTTATCACCCAGATGAGGATGGGTTCCCTGTTGAGTCCGGTTCCTCTCAAGGTTTCTTCCTACTGCCATCTCAGGGAGGTTTTCATTGCCACTGTCGCCCTCGGCTCGTTCATCAGAGACTATCTGACCATTTTGAATTATACACATTCACATTTCATATAAACTTAAATAATTCTTTTGATTGTGTAAAGCTGCATTGTGACAATGACAATTGTTAAAAGTGATATACAAATAAAATTGAACTGAATTGAATTTGTATTCAGCACCTTTTACTCTGATCCCCCTATTTAAAATCCAGGAGAACCAATTGCCTTCAGAAGTCACCTAATTAGTGACTTAGTGACTTAATATAATTGACTTGTGTGTAATTTAATCTCATTATGAATACAGCTGTTCTGTGAAACCATGGGTCAGAGGTTTGTTAGAGAACATCAGTTAAAGAAACACACCAGACAGATCAGGGATAAAGTTTAAAGCAGGGCTGGGTTATAAAAAAGATATCCCAAGCTTTGGATATCTTATGCCATCAATCCAACATCCAAAAGTGGAAAGAGTATGGCACGACTGTAAACCTACCAAAATGTGGACGTCCACCTAAACTGACAGGCCGGGCAAGGAGAGCATTAATCAGAGAAGCAGCCAAGATTCCCATGGTAACTCTGGAGGATCTGCAGAGATCCACAGCTCAGGTGGGAGAATCTGTCCACAGGACAACTATTAGTCGTGTGCTCCACAAATCTAGCCTTTATGAAAGATCGGCAAAAAAAGCAGTGGTTGAAAGAAAGTCAGAAGAAGTCCCTTTTGCAGTTTGAGACAAGCCAAGGAAGAAGGTGATCTCGTGCGATGAGACCAAAATGTAATTTTATGGCCTAAATGAAATTGCTATGTGTAGCAAAAAAACTCAGGGGTGGAAAGTACCGAATGACGTTTACTCGCGTTACTGTAACTGAGTAGTTTATTTGTGTACTTCTACTTTTTAAAGTAGTTTTTAAAATCTGTAATTTTACTTTTACTTAAGTATGTTTAGTTTGAAGTTTTGTAATTCGCTACATTTTGAATCATATTCGCTACTGAGTAAAAAAAAATGAATGAAAATGAAAAATAATGAAAAATATTCTGCTTTGTATAAATTCTTCGTTGCGCTCGCGTGTGTGTATCGTGTCCTGGTCGTGCGCCGCTCCAGACTCCACTCCAGGTTTTCCAACTGTCCCTACATTAGCATCTACCTGACCTTCCACACGGCCGCTTCCACCCTGAGAGTGACGTCATCAATCATATATAAACCTGAGAGAGATGCGGGAAAGAGGAGAAGTGTAGGCGGTGTGTTGGTTCTATTGGAGAAATTATTTTTGGGTTGTGATTTTGGCGTTTTGACATTTGCTTGTGTTTTCTGGTTTTGACTTTTTGCCTCCAATGACTTTGATTATTGCTTTGCCCCTTTGGTTTGGTTGCTCTTTGTATATATTTGTAGATAATTTGACTGTATGTTTGTGCACTCAGCAGTAGTAATTTATTTTGGGAAGAGGGAATTTATTCACTGTTTTTGGTTTAGGGGCTCAGGGAAGGGACCTGGATTTGTGTTTGTGTTGTTTTTTTTTTTGTTTTTTTTTTTGGCAGGTAATCGAGCTACTAAATATAAATACCATTTAGTTTATTATTTTGGCCGGGGTCCCCCCTGAATCTCATCCTCCTCCTCTTTCTGCCATATACCACAATTTCCATACAGTTCATAATAGAACCCTGAACCGTTCTTTTGCTGTTCGGCGACACTAGACTGGGACGTGACGCCATATTTAACTGACCACTTTGATTTTCAAGCACAAGAAAGACAACAGCTTTATTATGCAAAGGTGTTCCTTCAGTTAAAAACAACTAGTGTGAGATTTATATCTGCTCATCTTTTTAGAACTACACTAGAACGCCTCATCCACCCCGCGGTTAAATAAAAAGTAACTCAGTAACTTTTACTCAGAGTAAATTTCTTATGAGCTACTTTTTACTTTTACTTGAGTAGGTTTTTATAATGGTAACTTTACTTGTACTTCAGTAAAATTTCACTGATGTAACAGCACTTTTACATAAGTACAAAATTGTATTACACTTTCCACCTCTGGAAAACCTAACATTGTGCATAGTGGTGGCAGCATCATTTTGTCGGAATGCATTTCTTGGACAGGGAAGCTGGTCAGAGTTGATGGGAAGATGGATGGAATCCAATACTGGGCAATCTTAGAAGAAAACCTGTTCGAGTCTGGAAAAGACTTGAGACTGGCGCACATGTTTACCTTTCACCTTCTACAAGGTCTCCAACCAATTTGACTGAGCTTGAGCTGTTTTGCAAAGATGAATGGGCAAAAATTTCACTCTCTATATGTGCAAAGCTGGTAGAGACGGACCAAAAAAGATCTGCAGCTTTAATTGCCACGAAAGGTGGTTCTAAAAAAGTATTGACTCAAGAGGACTGAATACAAATGCACACCACATTTTTCAGATATTTATTTGTAAAACATTTTTTAAAACGTTTATCATTTTACAATTATGTGCCACTTTGTGTTGGTCAATCACATAACATCACAAAAATACATTTATGTTTGTAGTTATAATGTGACAAAATGTGGAAAAGGTGTATTAATACTTTTAGGCGGCACTATATGCATTGTTGGAGTGGGGGATACTGTGTACCCTATGCTTTGTTTAGGTGATGTAGAGAATTTGTGAAAATGTGAGTTATCAAGTTACTTATATTCAATTAAATCAAAATGTATTTGTATAGCGCTTTTAACAATTGTCATTGTGGCAAAGCAGCTTTACACAACCAAAGAAACAATGGAAGTTTATATGAAATGTGAATGTGCATGAATCAAAATGATCAGATAGTCCCTGATAAGCAAGCCGAGGGCGACAGTGGCAAGGAAGAACTCAGTGAGATGGAATTAGGAAAAATATTATTATTAGTGTGTAAAATTATATTATTCATAACTGTTCACATTTAC
>JAAGKR010010609.1:0-22156 GCA_011419295.1 Clarias macrocephalus | reverse complement strand
GAGTGATATTATTATTATTATTATTATTATTATTATTATTATTATTATTATTTGAGGTTGAAGTCCACGTACATGTCTGTGTGTCTCTCTGTCTAACTTATTAACACACAGAAATCACATTCTGTAAGGTCGAGTATCTGACGCCTTGTTTACACTAAGTTGTACTTCTTTGGTGCTCAGACAAATACACTCCCTGTTCGGTAATCGGAGAGAGAATCACAGATGAGAAATGGAAAAAGTAGATCAGATAAAGATGAAGTTTTGTCTTAAAACGACTCCGGCGTGTTAAAATTCACTTATACCACGTCAGCGCTGTTATTTCAGCCAAAGTGAAAATATGAACTAATCCCAGTAAAAATATTCACTTTATCTTTTCTAATTAATATCTATTGGTGCAGGTGTTTGTTTACATTGAGACAGTAGCGCATTAGTAGATTATTTTAAAGTAGATTATTAAATCCCACACATAACTGTTCATAACAACTTCACTGATGGAGCAGATTAAACTTCAGGCAGAGATATAAGGACTGCAAATGTTTAAATAGTGATTTAAGAGACGCCCACAGTTTGAGGCATGTGCAGTATGCTGTCAAAATTTATGGTTTATAATTTGCCATATAACTGTTCTTAACTTCACTTCTACTGAACATTTTGATTTCATTTATGGTGAAAATTTAACTTCAGGCAGCTACAGAAACTTTAAAGCTTCAGTAAATTCTGTCTAGACAGTTTTGCATGATGTAACAACAACAACAAAAAAGAATATAATATTATAAGTCCTCCAATGTATGAAACATGAAGATATCATTGAAGGAGCGAGTTCTGACCCAGTGTACAGACAATTATTATTATTTTTTGTTTATATATAATATGTAAATAATAAATAGTGTGTGTGTATATAATGGCTGAAGCCTTTTGTTCTGGCTTCTTGCTCTGGTCTTTGCACCAGCGGGACATCCTCAGGGCTCGAAGCTTGTTAGACATCAGCCATATTACTGAGCAAAGAGCACAGGATAGACCTGCTGCTAAAGTCTCAGCGTGAGGGGAACTGCGAGCTGAGGAGTTTAACAAGCACTGCTGCTTCAGAGAGAGAGAGAGAGAGAGAGAGAGAGTGAGATAGGAAAAGGTAAAGAACAAAATGAGGGCACATGGTAGGCAGAGAAGAAGCACAAGAAAAGAAAAAGTAAAAGACAAAGAGAAAGGAAGAGAGAAAGAGACAAGAAAATGAAGAGAAAGGCAGAAAGGGTTTGTGTGTGTGAGACCGAAAGGAATGCATAAACAAAGACAGAAATGGTGTGAAACAGAGAAAGAGACAATGTCCTCATGGTCAGAGGTATAAAGCAGAGACAGATCCTGAGCTGGTACGGGCTGAGTGAACACAGTCTGGAGACGAGCACAGAGAGCAGAGTGTGCGTGTGTGTGTGTTGTGTGTTGTGTGTGTGTGTGTGTGTGTGTGTGTGTGTGTGTGTGTGCTCAGTGTACAAGCGGTGAGGTCGAGACGGAGCTGCAGTTCCTCCTCCACTGTCAAAAACATCTAAATATAAGGAACACCGTCACTGAGATCATCACACACAAAACCCCAAATCCTCCCAAATTAAAAGTAGGTGAAAAAATGAGAATCGTTTTAGGAGAAGCCCCACTGCTGTGCTCACTGCAGGTGTCTGTGTGTGAGAGAGAGAGAGAGACTGTGTGAGATGACATGCACAAACCCTGAATATCTCTTACCACAACTAACTACAATTTAACATCACCATTGTTCAAATTCTTACCTAACAATTGTTGGTGGTGGTTTATTTTACTGTTTACCTACTGTTATTTTTCATATTTAATGATATAATGTTTATATACTGTATATTTATAAATTCAAATAGTTATTTATATTATAATCAATATTTTATAATTGCTTGGTAACAATGTGGCTACATCTTTTTGTTAACATTTATGCCAGTGAGGCCTGTCTGACCTGAACAGAGGGAGAAACCGAGAGAGAGAGAGGAAGAGAATGTAATGATAGAGTGAGGAGGACAGGTACAGAGACAGGGAAAGGAGCGCATGAAATAACGGAAGAGAGAAGAAAAAATGGAAGACAAATTCACATAGAGAGAGAGAGAGACACACAGATAGACATGGAGAGAGAGAGAGAGAGAGAGAGAGGGGAGCTATGGGTGATATGAAAGAGAAGATTCATCTAACAGAACTTCAGACAGACCACATGGCCCAAACACCTGCACGCACACGCACACACACACACACACACCCCTCGGTCTTCATGTGCAGGGTGTGGTGCTGGATGTCTAGCATGCTATAATTGGCTTCTCAGACTGAGATGGAATAATCCTGTCAGAATCACTCAGTATTTCTGCTCTAATTGGACTCACCTTTTTATGTCCTACTCTCTCTCTCTCTCTCTCTCTCTCTCTCTCCCTCTTTCTTGTATTGTCTCTCTCTCTCTCTCTAACACTCTTTCCCCTGTCCTGATGTTTGTCTCGGGATGTCTCACACACTACACCTGACGCGGTTTACTAATTGTATTGAATTCATGAGGAATTTGAGTTTTGATCCTGTCTGTGTTGCAGAAGAAATATTTTAATTGCTTTGACCTCTTGTCTCTCGTCCCTTGATCACATTCTTGCTTTAGATGAGGTCACAGCACCACGTGTTAGAGGGAAGGTCTGGTGCAGGCCACGATTTTAGCATGCTCTATCCGAGACAATGATCTCCACTTTCAACAATTCCAAGGTAATGAGTTTTAGTGGAGAATAAGAGAGACGAGGTCAGAGAGAGTCAGGTGAAGTTTGAGGCTACTGCTAGCCAACATGACGTGTAATTATACATGAAAAAGGCTTCGGTTTAATAGCTACAACTTACTATTTAATATATTACTACATTCTTAAAACCAAGGTTACATGTTCACTTTTTTTTTTCTTCAGTTAACATTTATTTTTTCAGTTTGTGCATTTGTGATAGAAAAAAATGCCCCTAAATGCCTACAGGTTGCATCTGTCACTGTCAGTAATATCAAGGCTCCTACTGTAGGTATTTTATTAGCGACAGTACTGCGGCGACAGGTCACAAGTCCTGTGGAAAAGCCTTGACCCTCCTGTGACCCCCCCCCCCCCCCCCCCATGTAATTTCTTCACATTAAAGTGAATTAAATAAAAGAAATGCAAAAAATGTTTCACTGCGACAGGCTGCAAACTGCCGAAAGATACAATTTGAACACACGTTGTTTATGTAACAGCCTCAGCAGCAGCGACCTCATTTCCTCTCTCGTCTGTTCCAACCACTCAGCATTCAGCATCAGCAGTTGATGTTTGCATCTTATTAAGTTCAAAAGACAGGAAAAAGTAAATGTGCTTAGAAAACAACTGTTTATAGCTGATATAATGTAAGTAAGGACAGGTACTAACTTTACAGATATTGCACAATATTAAATACAACTTTAAACTGATTAGTAGTTTTTAAGTATATTGTTCTTCTTAAAAGGGGATCTATTAAGCAAAATAATACAAAATTCATTTTCTAATCATGTTATGATATCCAGGTGGGTCTTATATGAGAGAAAAAAAAACAATCTTCATTTTTGTTCTTTTTTCATTTGTGTTTTTAGCTGATTAGATCTGTGCCTAATGTGACCTCACAAGAGCCCCTCTGCTGGCTTGTTGCGTAGGTCTGCTGGTGTCTAGTAGGACATGGCTCAGCAGGAGCTCGTGTACATAAACACTGTGAAGGAGAAAAAATTAACTATATGGGAATCAGAGTAATGGGGAAAAAAAATCCTTAATCCGAGGGTTATTTCAGCTGAAGTATTAAAACGCACACTTTAGTGAAGCTCAGAGACCTGGTACTAGTCTGTGAGGAAACAAATGCTGAGGGACATTCTGTTGTAGGAAAATAATCAACCTTGGGGTCGTAAGAGTAACTTTGTTGCAACACAAACACTGTGTTTTTCCTTTACTTGTAGCTCACTAATCAGGCAGAAGGACATCAAGTACACTGTAGGATAATTAGGTCCAGGTGGAACAAGATCTTAATCAGGTCTTCTTTATAAAGCTCTTATACTGCCGATTCCCCAGATCCTGAGGTCAATTCCAGAAAAAAAAACAAAAGACCAAACCCATACAGAGTCTTGCGCCTTGAATGCCACACAGGTCGTGCTTCTGCTTGGCATGGATGTTCCGGTGTTTCCAGACTACTCCCCTGAGTCCCAACTGCAGAGCAAACAATTTGTGACTGTGTTTACCCAGGGGAAGCTATACACCAAGCATGGATTCTCACCACTCATACCAGAAACCTCACTAAGTGCTGTACATTGCCACTGTTCTCACTCAGTCGATAAGGCAGTACATCACATCCAGAACAATTTTCCATCATAAACTTCCTGATTATGGGTTACTGAGTATGGCAACATGTCTAATGTAGTTGTGCACTTACAGAAGAGGCTGAGTCAGAGAAAAACTATACAAGACAAAACGGGTATGGATTGCTCAATCCAATTAGACTATTTTGCTTAAAAACTAATCAGTTTCTGTGAATTGCCATCAGTTACAACCACCTATGGGAGAAACACTAATACCCGAAATCAGGCTACTACATATGTAGCTTCATATAATGATGTGTAGGTAACGTTGACTAACACTGACAATTCAAGTGTTCAAATTAACTGACTAACTGTTTTGGGGTTGTATCCCAAATAATGTTAAATGAAAAGCTAGTGCACTACTTAGGGTGTACGTTACAGTAGAATCCCTTGTTCCAAACACCAAGTAGTGCCCTAGATCAGGGGTTAGAGAGGGATTTCGGATGCAGTCTTGTCTTAGATGCACGACTTAGAAGTAATTACTACAGAGACAAATTGTTGTTTAAGATGACATAACACTATCAGATGTGTGTTCTTGCTGAAAGTGCAGTTGGCATGGTAAGTATGACAATGAGATATATTTTCTATATCCCTTGGCAGACATACAATATGGTGTCATGTGCAGTAGGTGTCTAAAAAGGGGGAAGAAAAACACAATAACCCATGGCCATAAAAGTTGCAAAATCTGCTGCCATTTATTTTGTGCACATACTAAAATGTTAAAATTTTTTCGCCCAGTAGCTAGATCCTTAACACTTGTACAAGTCCATCCATCCACATCCAAAACACAGGCTTAAATAATGAGTAACAGCTCAGTTGGCTGCTGAGCAGAAGGTCACAATTGCAAGCTGTCAGTGTGGAACCTTGAGCAAGGCCTTTAATCCTCTCTGCTCCCGAGACTCCACATCATGCCTGACCCTGCACACTGACCCCAATTTCCTAACAAGCTTGGATGTGTGAAGCAAAAAAAAAAAAAAATCACTGTACTTTAGATATCAAAGATGTCAGAGGAGGATTCAAACTATTTCTAATCATTTGATTTCAAACATCTACTAGAACACAAGCTTGGGAATTCCAAGAAGTTCTTTAATGTTATTTTAAGTACACTATAAAAGTACACTGTGGTAGTTCCTAAAAATCATGCATTGGTTAAGAGTTGTTAAGGATTTGGGTGGTTAAGTAACAGGATAAAAAGGTTTGGAAGGAAGTTGTACTAGTGGAATTTGATAAAGAGCTGGGTTGCTCGGAGGTGGAACGGTGGTGTAGTGGTTAGCACTGTCGCCTTGCACCTCCAGGATCCGGGCTCGATTCCTGGCCAGGGCGGAATTCCCATCTCTGAGGTGCATGGAGTTTGCATGTTCTCCCTGTGCTTGGTGGGTTTCCTCCAAGTATCCTGGTTTCCTCCCACAGTCCAAAGATATGCAGGTTAGGCTAATCGGCATTGCCAAATTTCCCATAGTGTGTGAAAGAGTGTTTGAGTGTGTGTGTGTGCCCTGTTATGGATTGGCACCCTATCCAGGGTGTACCCTGCCTCGTACCCTAAGCTCCTGGGATAGGCTCCAGGTCCCCACGACCCTGAATACAGAATAAAGCGGTATAAAAGTTGAGTGAGTGAGTGTGAATGAGTATGTGTGTGCCCTGTAATGGATTGGCACCCTGTCCAGAGTGTACCCGAAGCCACCCGCCACCCTGAATACAGGACAAAGCTGTATAGGCGATGAGTGAGTGAGTGATTCCTTGGTTGTCTGCCCTCCTTTTCTCTCTGGTAGTGTAAAGGTGTTAATGTTGGTGAGTTCACAAGCAATGATTTTCTCCATCAAGGAAACCACTCCCTGCAGCAGGGGTGCTGCTTGTCCACAGACAAGGCAGGAACCAGCTCAGCCAGTAGGGGGCACCCAAGGGTTGATAAACCTATTTATTTTGTAAGATGAAGTGATGAATTTTGGCGGCATGATGGCCTCGTGGTTCACCGTAGCCTTACAAATCCATGGAAGATCCTCAAGTTTGTGTGCATGGAGTTTACATGTTCTCCTAGTGCTTGGTTGGTTTCCTCCAGGTACTCCGGTTTCCTCCCACAGTCCAAAGACATCCAGATTAGGCTAATGGGTGTGTGATGGATTGGCACCCTGTCCAGGGTGTACCCTGCCTTGTGTCTTAAGTCTACTGGGATAGGCTCCAGGTCCCCCTTCCTCTTACAGAATTTAAATTAATAGTGATGAATGCTGGTTAGAAGGTCCTGCTGCAATATCGTTTGACCCTGTACTCTTGTCTGCAAAGAGGGACAAGCTTTTGATGTTGGTAGTGGGTACACATTGTATGGTTAATTGTTATTTTGATAGATTCATGTGCTTAAACACATTGAGCAAAGAATGCTGGAGAAATATCTTTCATTTCTTTGGCAGTTCCTCATCGGGCTGGGATGCCAGCTTAATGCATGATTGTATCTGAGCAATTGCGGGTAAACTGGGGCTTAAACTTTGGATCTTAACCACTGGCCTACCACTGGTTGAGTAACTAGCTAAGAAGGTTTGGAAAGAAGTTGTACTAGTGGAATTTGATAGAGGTGGCTCCTTGAAGGCGGCATGGTGGTGTAGTGGTTAGCCCTATCGCCTTGCACCTCCACGGTCCGGGTTCGATTCCCGGCCAGGCTTGATTCCCGTCTCTGTGTGCATGGAGTTTGTATGTTGTGCTTGTGTGGCTGAGTAAAATCTCTTTAGGACTGGTTGAGATAAAGTGATCTTCCTGACTGTGTGTGGACAGAACACTACTTGCTTAAGATTCTTTAGGATGGTTGTCCAAAAGAATTAAAACAAAACTTTTCTGAGTCAGTGATTGTTGTTTGGTATGCAAATGGATTTTGGGAAAAAATAGCATAAGGTTGCTATGAGCACAACCAGCAGTTTGCCCATCTATTTCACTTCTCTAGGTAGTCTCATCATTAAAGACATTAGGCCTGAGCACTCGATAGTTTAGGACTGGAATTTCCTACAGTCTACATGAGCCTCCAATAACAAACTGGACTCCATATTACCTTAAAGACATTCTGTAAAGCTGCTTTGTGACAGAATTGTTAAAAGTGCTATACAAATAAAATTTAACTGACTTGAATTGAATCAAAGCAGAGTTGTGTCATCTGCAAACTTTTAGTTTTCTGTAGTATTGCAATTATTTGTATAAAGGTTGCACGGGATTGATGAGAGAACATTGAGTGGTGTGGTAATCCTCAACTGATGCTCATGGAGTCTGAGATGTACCAGCCCAGCTTGCTTCCTTCCTGTCAGAAAACTGGTGATTCACTGACAGATGTTGTCAGCTGGTTGAGCTTGCAGGAATAACAGTATTGAAGGTAGAGCTCACATAAACTCCAAGACACCCACAAGTGGTGAATGTCAGTGTGATTGACAGGGTACGGAGGATGCTGCTTCCAGCCAGGGAGCCTGGTTTGTGTGGCATTGTCTCCTGATGATAGGACAAAAGCTTTTCTGGTGTCCCATCAAGAGAACTCCTGTTTACGCCTTTGAATCAAAGTTCTTTCAAAAGAGGTGACGTGCCTGGCTGTTTAAATGGTCAAAACAGCAGGAAGGTCCACCAGGAATAAGAAGTTACAAAAAAGCTGGGGAAACATTAAAGGAAAGAAGAAACACACACACACACACACACACACAGACACACACACACACAGACACACAGACACACAGACACACACACACACACACACACACACACACACACACACACAGACACACACACACACACACACACACACACACACACACACACACACACACACACACACACACACACACTAAATGGGGTGAATGAAACCAAGCAAACCAAATGACAACACAGCACATCAGGACTGAGAGCAGGGTTCGCTCAGTGGTTAAGATGTCCAACTACTGATTGGAAGGTCACGGGTTCCACAAATGCAAAACACACTCCAAATCCCAGCACCATTAAGCTGTCACTTGTACGAGACCCTCAACTACTCGGATGCATTATTGGAGAAATGTCTGCCAAATGCCATAGATGTAATTGTAAATTTCCTATTCATCCAAATCATGATAAGTAAGGTGAAAAATATGCTGTTTTTTTGTCATAGATTGGCATAAAGAACGTTAAAGAGCAGGACTCTGTAGAGAAGAAAAATAATTCCACATGCAAGCTTTGACATGTGGGACGTGAGTGTGTAAGTGATGGTTCCGACTCGATTGGGGTTTAATAAGGCACATATTCCCAGCATGTCGCAGCCGAGTCTCTCTGGTCACCGTGTCAGCCACATAAAAGAGAAGAAAGGAGAGAGAGAGAGAGACATTCCTCCCACCACACTTTCATAGCAATTGGTTTAGAATTCATACCTTATAGATGTCCAAATACAACACACACCTAGTTTAAGAGCAAGATGACATAGAGAAGTCTTTGATGTGTATATCGGATGTGAATTTGATTAAAATCTACTTTCGAGTTTACACGAGAAGCACTGCTGCTGCAGACCGTGAAGTTATTGTAAAAGAAATCATTTATGTAAGTCTATCCATACTTAAAGTCAGTTTATCTATTAGCACCTCAGCACACTGGTATAGAATCTCGTGTGTGTGTGTGTGTGTTGCACATCCACCTACACTATGCAGAAGGAAAACTTTATCTCAGGAATTTCATTAATGATGGAAACATGCAGTTGTGGTTAAAACACACGCTAAGAAAAAAATATCTCATGGTCCTGGAATTCCACCAAGTCTTTTCCTTCTTTTCATTTTTGCTAACACACCTCAGCCCACTGGACTCCAGAACTCTCCTCAGACTTTACTGTATCTGTTGTTTCATTAGTTTACTTTTACAGCTATTATACACTTACATATTTATCATCTCTGTGTTATTTCTCTGCTGTATCCAGGACTTATGAACTTATGATGCTGAATTAGCATCCACCATCAAGTATCCAGTTTCTGGTTCACTATACTTCTAGGGAACATGTCAAGTTAGTGTTCACAGATTTTAATTATACACCTACGTGTGTGTGTGTGTGTGTGTGTGTGTGTGTGTGTGTGTGTGTGTGTGTGTGTGTGTGTGTGTGTGTGTGTGTGTGTGTGCGTATGTGACAGAGTGAGTAAATGACCCTTGTTCTCATCCCCACTCGCTCCTGAATGATCCTTCTGTGTGGCTCTTATTAGCTGATGAGTGCTGGAGGGCTGCTAGCGTGGGTGGCTAATGCTAATCCTGCATACGCAAGAGGGGATGCGTGGGAAATCCTATTTACTGTGTGTGTGTGTCTGTGAGAGAGAGAGAGAGAGAGAGAGATATGTGACCTCACCACTCTCCAACCTCAACACAGTCCAAAAACATGCAGATTATATTATGCTGCATTGCCCGTTTCGTGGGTGCCCTGTGATGAATTGGCACGCTGTCCAGGGTGAACCCCACCTTGTGTCTAAAGTCTCCTGGGATAGGCTTCAGGCCCCCCGCAACCCAGGATAAGCTCTATAAAAGATTACTAGTAATATATTAATATTAAAGAATTAATAATCTAATATAACAACATATAATAATAATAATATAAAAACATGAAAAATTGTACAAAAATTAATATAAAGAAAGAGAAAGTAAAAAAAAACAACAACAATAATAGCAAAACAAAAAAGAAAGTACAGATGTTGACTAATTAAATGTAATTAATTGTAACATTTTTTTGAATCCTATATTTTGTTCTCAGATTTCTGACTTTAATCTCAGATAAAACCTTCTAAAATAAAATCTGAATTATTAAAACAATGTAAAAATTCCAAGAATGAGCTTAGAATTCCAAGAAGATTTCTAAGATTCTGACTATAAAGTTAGAATTCTGAGTATAAAGTAAAAACTTTGTCAGTCAGAATTTAAAAACACTTTAATTGTAGCTTATTCCTCTTCCAAAAGAAGTTGACTGAATAAAATTGCAAGAAAGAATATTATTTATTCCAAAGTGTGTTCTAGCTATGAGTAAAACAGTAGAACAGAACTGTATGTGGTCTCTGGTTTTCATGGCTAGTCCTAATTAGCAGGTTAGACTTCTTTGCTTGAGTGATCCGATGTCCAGGTCTCCCAGTGATAGGACAGATGCTTTACAGTTGTGCCACTTGGGAGCCATGAATGTATTTGCTCTGCCTCTTAAAGCCCTGGCTCCTTCATGGTGCTATCGAGTTGCAAAAGAGCTCGAGGCTAATCACGGCACGAGGCTCCGTTCTGAGGAGACCTTTATCTCTAAGCGTATTAAGCAGAGCTCTAAACTCATTAATGTGATAAGCAGGTTTATCACTCAACCCTCTACAGTAATTCAGAATCTGGAGGAGGAAGACGATACCAGCCTCTGTATCAGCTCTCTGGTTCTCCTGCTGTCTCTCTCATCCATTAGCGTGTAATTGGAGATGCTGAAAAAGTGATGATGTACTGAGTGCTTGATAATAGTTTGAGTTGTGTGTGAGTGTGTGTTTTGTGCGTATGAGCTCGGCGGGGTCAGTCTTTGTACTGGCGCGTTAGCCTCAGGATGTTTTTCGAGCACTCCTCTTCGGCGACCGTGCCCATTTCAAAATGCCAACGGCATCGGCGCCGGTCTACAGCAGAAACGGTCAAGAGGCTCTTTAGGGTAAGTCGCTTTCACATTGCGGTGCTTTGTTTCCTCTATTTGTATCAAAGCGTCGCGAATTAGCATGATCAGTCGAATGATTTACTAGCCGTCACATCATGCTTTATAGACGTTAATCACTCAGGCCCTGAGGATGTTATTGATCTCTAACACTAGTGTAGGATCGTATTGAATTCATTGGTGTAGCTACAGTTACACCGTGGTTCATTAAATGAACCTGAACGAGCTTGGAGTGAACTTGGGCGGAGATGCTGGATGCAGGGTTGCGCTTGGATCCTGTGGAGGAGTTTGGGGATAGATTGTGTTTATTTATAAAAGGGACGATGGGTCATTAGTGCATTAGTGGCTCAACATCAAAGGAGAAGAAAGCCTTGAGTCAGGAAAGTGTTCATTTTTTAAATGTTTATTTCATTTTCATGGTTATCTGAAAAACATTTATTAAATTATTTAATGTTTACTGGTTAAAATATTGCACACAGAGACAGCAACAATAGTTGCTCCACTGGCGCCACTGTGACGTGTGTGTTCAGCACTGTGGCCTCGCATAGTGCTGTATAGAGAGAATGCAGATTTTACATTCACTGTCGTATTTAAAATATAGAGAGCCACCTTGTGGCCAGTGGACTCAGTGAGCAGTTCCATCCTGCACTGCATTGTGCAGAGTGAAGTCTAAGAGTACTAAATGTGTTTACAGGATGTTCAGTATGAGTCTAGGTAAAAGCAACAGAAGAGTCTTTATGACCACAGCGGCTGTTCATTAAAGAATGGGAAATGAAGATTAGATCTAAATCTAGTTGTGCATTATTCCTGTATAACCACATGGCTTGGAAAGTTGCTCCAGCTATGACGTCAATGAGTAAAAGTAAGTTTCCTGACATCTTATTAAGTTTGTAAACTGTCTTTTTTTTGTCTTATTAACTAAAAAAAAAACAGGGTCTGGTGAGGGAACTAAAATTTCTAGCTGCTGAAACATAAGAGATGAGAATTTCAGACAATATTAATTATACCTACAGTATGATGGATGGATGGATTTTTTAATTATAAACTAATATCAAGTACCACATAATGCCATTATTTCATTCATAAAAGTCCAGCTGCTGTACTATAAAAGGGAATAAAACCCTTGATGATGTGCTGAACAGAATAATCCTCTTCTCCATGGTTGCAGCATCACACCACCCTGTCATGGATGATTTACACCAATATCATCCCGGACTGGGGAAATATCATGGTATAAATTTTGGTTAAGGTCAGCTGTGACATTTCAAATCAAGAGGGAAGAAAAAGCGCTGGCGGATTGTTCGATATGCCCTGAAGCAGACATGCTGAAGAAGACAGCACGGACCATCCTGCAGCCTGAACACGGCACTAAAACACAGTCTGAATACAGATTATATCCATCAATCCATCAGCTTACAGTACGTTTATCTTCTGCCCTTGCCCCGTCTCCTCCGACATGTTTTCTGCTTGTCTGTATAAAGCTACCGCTTTGTGAAGCGCCTGGTCTAAATTCCTACTACATTGCCGCACGCCATGCCAAGTGCATCTGCATTTTATTTTATTTACTGTATATTTGCTTAGCTGGTAGATGCAAGATGAAAAATAAAAGCCTGTGAAAGTTTTTAAGAGTCTTGCTCGAGGACACACCCGTGGCAGTTTGGCTATCCTGGGGTATGAACTCATGACCTTCTAATCATTATTAGAAAGCCTTAAGCACCGAGTCACCTTGAGCGGCCTGGTGTTTCCCTCACTGCTGCTCTTGACTCGTCCCTGTTCCTCTACTTCTTCCTGTATGAATGCAGAGTGTGAGACGTTGGGTACGGCACCGAATCGACCTCGCGCTTCATTCACATCCTGATATTGAGCGGGTCTTTGTGCCACATTGAGTCATTCTTCAGTTCGACCCGCTGCCGTCACGTCACAATTGTCCCTTTGTGACCTGCTACAGAGAACAGGCTTTCTCAATAACAATAACACAATAAGAGCTCCATACCAGGGTCAAAAAGGTTCAGTCTCTACCGACATTTTATAATAAGAGAATTGTTGTGTTTAATGATATTTATTAAATACAAGTTTTGTTACATTACTTGATGAAAAATATTTTTTTTATCTTTTTATGAGAAAAATATTTTTCATATTCTCCACTATTACATTCTTTCATCATGAACTGTTATTTTATTAGGAAATCAATTTCCGAATGCTTTTTCTTAATCTATGTTTCATGATTCGTCAAGAATTATTTAAATATTGATCAGGCATCTATGGGACACACCAGACACATGTGGTCATAGTGTTATAGTAAACAGTACATGCATGCATGCATGGATATTGATTATATGAGTGACAGACGCACACTGAGACCGAACATGGGAGATGATTACCCACAATTCCGCAGTGCGAGAGAGAGAAGAACCATTGGCTCAGTTGTGATCATGTGGTGCCTGGCGTCAAAACAAGAAGCGCATGCATGCCTCATGATACTCGATAATTCTTGGCACTCGTATATCAAGGCTTGCTCGTTTATTAATGCAGAATTTATAAAAAATAATTTTCTCGTAAACTGTGCTATAATGAACACTAACTGCCAATGTCCAAAAGTCCTCCATCAATAACACTCTATTGTTTTGCACAAAAAGTTTATATAGTAATTGATTGATTGATGGATATATTTTATCACAAAGTTCTATGACTTTCTTGACCTGAGAATACCAAAAAAAGGCAAATTAATTAAATCATTTGTCCCAACATTCATTATTTCCTAAAGTCCACTATTATCTCAAAAGTCAATATTAAATGTCAACAATATACACCTCTTAAACAATGTTCGATAATTCTTCATAAAGAATTCATAAAGGGATTCTTACTCTGAATCGCTCCTAACCAGAGATGCACTTTAGCACAGATGATAATAGATTCCTCAGCAATATGGTGGTATAATACCGATATCACAGGACATCGTTCATTAATTATCATCTAATGAGCACAGAGCAGACATAAATGCTAAAGCTCTAAATGAGAAATGAAATGGACAACAGACAGCAATTTGAGTTATGATATAAGTCACAGTGGAGTGTTTCCTGTATACAGTCAGCTTCTTTTCATCTTCTATAGGTTTGTTTGTAGAATAATTTACTCAAATTATTCGATCTGTGAGTTTTGTCAGATTTTGTTTTCAAACTCCTCCGCTCATCATGTCTTGTGGTTTCCATCACAGTGAGATTGTTTTGCTTTTATTTCCTCTTTGTCATTGGTTCGTTGATTTTGTTCGTTCA
This sequence comes from Clarias macrocephalus, assembly GCA_011419295.1. Classification (NCBI taxonomy): domain Eukaryota; kingdom Metazoa; phylum Chordata; class Actinopteri; order Siluriformes; family Clariidae; genus Clarias; species Clarias macrocephalus. The sequence continues at coordinate 7,905 of JAAGKR010010609.1, read as the reverse complement.
GCTCGTTATCCGTGTCATCTGTGTATGTAGTAATGTGGCATGGTGGTTTAGGGATGAGCACAGTCACTTCACACCTACAGTGTTGAGGGTTTAAATCTCAGCTCTGCTCTGTGTGTGGTGGTTACAGTACATGTTCTCCCCGAGCTTTGTAGGCTTCCTCTTGGTGCTCTGGTTTCCTCCGTGTGTGCTCGTGCCCTGGGCTTGCACTCTATCCAAGGTGTCCCCTGCCTTGTACCCCGAGGCCTCTGGGTCCGCCTTTAGGATCCCCATGACTTTGTGTTATAAACAGTTTGAAAATGGATAGATGGATGTTCCTATTGTTGCTCATATCCTTGTTATCTGTACTAATCTATTAATCTGATCTGTTATTCATCATGGACAGTTAGGAATAAGGAAATGATGTCTGGACTGATCAAGATGTTCCAGATTCAAGATTCTTTGTAGTCACTATACTAAGTACAGCAAAATTAGATGTTCTTCCTGAAAAGGTTTTAGTGTAGATGTGAAATGGTTGATACCTTCTGACCTCTGTCCTCACGGCTGCCTGATAGTCCTGCCCTCCTTTCCTATAATTCACTCTTATCTTTTCCTAACAAGTCTTTTTCTTTTTGTTTGGTCTGTGTGTTCTCTGACTCGTGGTTTGTCCTGCTGACTTCTCGTGCCACCCCCTAAAGCTCACTTCCTCAGGTCATTAGTTTTCTTTCACTAGCTCCATCAGCCTCACTGCTCTCCTCAGGTTTTCACTCGTGGGAGGGCTGTTGTTATTTTTCCAGCAGCAGCAGCAGCTCATTTCCACACCTCCGTTCTGCCTGCACAGTTGTTTTGACCCCATAATGGAAGTGAAAAGTGGAATTGAAGTCATATCGTGGCAGGGCGCCTTGCCCCGAACTGGGTTAAACCACGCAGGAGTGTGACATGGCACAGAGCACTCTCTGCAGGAAATAACCTCCAGGTGGAAGAGGTTTTGGGTTGATTGGGAAGGAACCCAGTTACCGATGTTACTCGCAGAACAGCACAGATTAGATTTACATTTTCTATTATCTGTTCATTCATTTGCTTATTCATACAGATATATTTGATAACCTTTTTTCATTTCCTTTTATTTGATTAAAAAGGACTAGAGTGACCTCTACACAGTATTGGATTAATGGCATTAAATAGCATAAAGAAAAGAATAAGTAATAATGCAGTGTGTGCTTCTGTTTATCTGTTTTACTGGTAACACCAACAAACAAATCTGATTATTAAGATATAACTGTACATCCCATACACTTCATTCCTCACGTACTACATCAACTTAACAATGACTTTACTTTTCATATCATGTAATGTTTTTCTCCACGTAAATGAGGACTGTTCAAGTCAAATCAGGACTTGTGATGAAATTTCTGGTAAATGAAGACAGAAGTGCAGTACTGCGACGAGACCCTTAGCCGTAGTAAGCTGTGAACGGTGCAATTGATTTAAAGAAGGTTGTACATCTGATCCCGGCCGAGGTGCCTGAGAGCCCACAGCAATCCTTACCATGAGCGAGTGGAATGCCTGATCATTGGAAAATGAACAGCACCGACATCTGTCTGTGTGAACTGTACACACCATCATTCATCAATACCACTTGTACATTTCAGGAACTCAGCTGGGGGTTATTGCCACAAGTTACAGTCCTGACTTCACTCCTTTCCACATGTTCGAGGCATTTAAAGGAGTTCCTGGAGGCCAGGGTTTCAGACAGGCAGTCCGATCATGGCTCCAGCATACAGAGAGAAACCTTTCGACCTTGATGGTGTCCAAGCACTAGTGAAACACTGGCATTAGTGCATTAGTGTAGCAGGGGATTATATAGAGAAAAATTACTCTCAGGACTGTGTTCTGTTATTCTGTACAATCAAAAGTCGCGCGTTGACGTCAACATTCCTTCCCCAGCCGCCTTAAGTTAATTAACCAAAACTGTTTGAAAAAGTTACTACAGAAACGATGCTGCATTGTGAGCTAATGCATTGTGACCGGTGCCGTCACTCCATGTCGTCTGATCTGCGACTATAGGTACATGGTGACGTGAAGATGCAGCACGTCTCTGCTATTTATGTCTGATGGCATTTATCTCTATGTCAGGTGACGTTAGAGGTGAAGGAGCGTCCTGTGTAGGACGGCTGATCATTGTCCAGTCATGCATTCTTTTCCCATTGTGCATCGTCCCAGCCTGGCCAGGTCTTTTACTAACTGTTGAGTGCCGTCACCACTCGTTATCGTCACTGTCTCTACTACATTCCGTACTTAAGGAAGATGCATAGCAGAACAATATGACCTGTTTACAGCAACAGCGACTGCTGTTCTGTGTGTAAGTCACATCACCAGACTCTGAAGTGTCTGCATTGATTTTGAAATGTTTCAAGCAGTTCATCGCGCAGGCTCTTCTGTCTCATGTTCATGCAGAGTGAACGGTCCACTTTTATTTCCTGACACTTTTTATTGGATACTAGGCTATATAAAGAACTGTAACATATAAACCGCTATTTATTTATTATTCTCTAACTAATAGGGAATTTGTAGGATTATTTGTTTGTGTGTACTGTGTGTGTGTGTGTGTGTGTGTGTGTGTGTGTGTGTGTGCTTAAAAAAATGCCTAAATGTAAATATTAATATTGTTGTTGTTGTCTATTTTATTAAAGCAGTATGCAGTTTACACATTGTTAGTTGAGTTTGAGCTTGTTCACTCAGCTCGAGTGTCAGTACACACCCCTTGTATAGATAGACATTTTTGACTTAAAAACAAACAAATAAATAAATCACTCTTTCCTTTTTTCAACCTTTAATGTGATATTTCAACCGAAGCTACTGCACATCTCTTTAATTAAAAGCACGGTTTTGCTTGTAATAAAACACGCAGAGTTTGCTGGGAATGATCCCACATCCTGGTTGTTAAAAAAAAAAAAAAGAAAGAAAAACCTGTGAAATTTAAAGATTAAGATCAGATTTCAGACTAAGCCATTCCAAGCCAGTGATGCACCTTCCCTTTGTTGACTTGGATTTGTGCTTTGGGTCGTTATGGTACGGGAAGATGAAATTTTTCTTCATCTCCAGCTGTCTAACAGAAGCCTGCAGGCTTTATATCAGAATAGATTGGTATTTGGAGATGATATCCATGATTCCCTCGATCTTGACTAAAGCCCCAGTCCCAGCTGAAGAGACGCAGCTCCATAGCATAATGCTCACACCACCATGCTTCATCCTGGGTGTGGTGTTCTTTGGGGGATGACCTGCCTTGTTTTGTCACCAAACAGATATTTTAGAATTATGACGTATAATATAATACAATGTATAGTATGAGAAAGGGCTTGTTTTTCTTTGAGAGTGCAGGCAGTGAACAGGACATGACGGATGTTTCGGTAGCTCCTTTAAGATCGCTGTAGGTGTCATTAAGGTCTCTTTAATAAATTTTCTTCTTTTCTTTTTGTCAATTTCTAACACAATATCAAGTTCTTGGTAATGTCACTGTAATGCCTGATTTTCTCCTTTTTATGATGAATTTCTAAATTTTGGTTTAGGACTTTGCATCAGATTGCCTTAATTCTAGACTAGTTTGAGACTAGTACCAGGGTTTGGTTTTAGACTGCAGTTTTCTTTGCAGTGTCTAAATTATGGAAAAGAGTTCAGTCTGGTCAAGAGATTTGGGCCATAGATTTGGTCTTAGTACTGAGATTTTGTCCAAGTTTGGTTTTATTTCAATTGTTTCTGAGTCTGGGTTTGGGACTAGTCAAAATTCTGCTCCTGGTTTGCGACCTGGACTGGAACTTGTTTTCGGTTGTGCCTTTGGTTGTCTAAATTCCTGTCCAGGTTTGTTTGCTTTAACACAGATAAAGACCAGGGACTGGAGAATACCCATCATTGTGTGTTCTCATCAACACCTGTACAAGTATGCAGTCAAAAGAAGCTGTTCCTTGTTAGTTCCTCAGTTTCTCAGACTCTAAACCTTCCTCAGGCAGCTCATGGAGCACATTGAGGCCTGAGATACTAAATGTTGAGAGTTTGTTATACATTTGTACTTGCTGTACATGTTCTTTTATCTGTCTGAGATATGGGTAGAAGTGTTTCCCCGATGTGTTTGCAGGGAACTGCCCTGACCCCCTGTCTCTGATGTCTCAGCTACAGAACATGAGCAGATGTTTTCAGCTTGAGTAATTACACCGGGCCTGTCTGAGTCAGGAAGAACCTCGACCTTGTGACCTCATACGAGATCCATGTTCAGTTTGCGACCTCAAATCATTCAGCGTTTAGTCCATCTGATCCCTGTCTCGATTTGACTCAGAAATCCGGTGCTTACTCTCTGTAGAATCTTCTTTTTTATTTCATCCAGACAAAGCTGCTTCTTCTGTTTTTCATTTCTATCACTCGGTGCTTATGAGTGAGGCGTACTCTCAGCATGTTCTGCTCATTACCACTTAAGCTGTCAGATCTAATGAAACATGAGAGAAGCAAAGCCATCACTGTCACCTGATTTATTAACTTTTTTGATGGCCTTTTTTTAACTTCTCTCCTATATCTCCTTAACGTCGGTGAAAATTCTTTGTCTGCTTTTCTGACTGTTTTACAAAACGAGAACACCGATATCCCAGGGAATCATTTTGCTTTAGAAGCAAGGTGCTGTAGCTGAGAACGTGGAGAAGGTAATTGGGAGGATCTTGCTGTGTACATGCTTTTATCACCTGCACAGGACTGAATTACGCCATGTTCCTCTCCCGTCCTCATCCTAATCCTCCTGATTACTCCCTCACTGACTCTGCTTAAGCTGCCACCCTGCTGTTCTTCCCTGTTACACAAACGCTACCAAAATATGATGAAGGCAAATGGGCTTCATTTGAGACGCAGAGATAATAGTGTGGCCTTAACGTTGATATTACACACATCAATATTCAGCCTGCAGCCAGAGATACAAACTTGGACATGATAATGAAATTGCGTTGGAGTTAAACACTGAGTAGAGTTTGAGTAAAGCTGAGGCTTGTTACAGTTCAAGTTCACATTACAAGCCACATTGTTCAATTCTGATTATTTGCCTGGCCTGGCGGTTCAAATGCGTAATTACGCAAGTGACTTTAGCGTGAAATGGCCTGCATGCACACCTCAATACGTCATATTTGTGCGAGCACTCGTTAATTTCAAACAATCGATGTACTTTTAACAAATATATGCTTGGGGTGTTGCTTCGGAGGATGGCACGCAGTTGGCTGTATTTGTTGAGGTCCAGAAGAAGGAAGACGCCTCGTTTAAGAGTTTTAGCAGATGATGTTAGAATTGCTATGAAATCCCCATGAAGCCGACGCGTGCGGACGCGTGTGTAGAGTCAAAAAGCCACACGAATTCTGATCTAAATACAAAATTGATTCAGATCCAATCTAATAATGAAAAAAATTAAATAAAAAGATTTGTGAGTTCAGACAGCCCTAAAAAATGACATCTGTCATGCTCAGATAAAAAAAAAAAAAAAAATCTGAATGATTATATTTATTAATGATGCCATTGAAAGCAAAGCTGTAGCTTTGAGAGAACCAGCTTCCAGTGAACAGGTGTGGAATGTCTTATTGTACCAATTAGCCCCAGTGATATGATGGCAAACCGCAATCTGTCCAATTAGGCCAATTTATAGTTTTGTAAAGATGTTCATGGATTTCTTTAATTGTTGGTGTGTATAGAGAGCAGGACTGACACTATCCACCAGGTGTTTAGATAAAAGAGTCTAACATAGATTCTCCTGTCCCTGATCAATACAGTAGTCTGATCAATACTTTTATCTATAAACACAAAAGAAAGCTATGTGTGAAAGCAGTGCATACAGCGTGGAGCTACGGTGATGATCAGCTACTCTGAATGGTTTAATCAAGAGTAAGAGCAACACTAGTGCTCATGCCGAGATCTAAAATACACACCTGCGCTCCTGGGCAATTACGCAAGTTCTAATTACTGTGTTCTTAATGTGTGCAAGCCAGCTAAACTCTCATTTTATATCTTATTACCATCTGATTATTGTGTTCCTTCTCTTGGCATGTCTCTAGAAAAGCTCCGCATGAAGACGAGATATAGGAAGAGATGAAACACATTAACCTGAACACTGAGGGAGAAGAAGAATACTGCATGATGCCTGAGGGTTTTATTATCAGGCATCTCACCCTCTTCACAGTAATACTGGAGACCAGATCTTCTACATGAGTCACGCTGCCTTCTAAATGTCAAGCACTTGATTCTGTACCTATTTTCACTCTCTGAGCAAAGATGGAACTTGTGCTCATTTTGTGAAGCAGCACTGATATCTGAATCATAAAATCCGGTTGGTTTGCAATTGGAGCTGGTCTATTTTACAGATCCACGTCTCTCGTGTGATTAATCAGAAGGTGCCTGATTTCATAGAGAACATCCAAACCAGGGATCTTGGACTACACTAGTGGAGTCCAGTGCCCAGCGTCCCAGTTTGTAACCTAAACGAACCCATACAACCTGGCAATCAACAGATTAGTTGAATCAGCATTGTTTGGGCAAACTGTGTTGGACACTGGCCCTGCAGGACTGGAGACTCTTGATCTCAACTGAAAAAGAATTTTGACTGGTGTCATCCTGGTGACTTCCTTAAAAGTCATTGTGTGGAATTAGTTTTGGCCTTAGTTATCCTTTAATACTGTATTCCTCACTAATCTCCGATGGATTGGCACCCAGTAAAGGGTATAACCCGGGACAGGCTCCAGGCCACTGCAACTAGTATAGACAATGGGTCTATACTGTAATGGGTCTATACTGTAATGGGTCTATACTGTAATGGGTCTATACTGTAATGGGTCTATACTGTAAGTCTATAATTAAGTGAGTTATTCCTCACTAATTTACTCAAAAGGAATCAAACTACTGCGTGACATGTTCCTAACCCTGTAGGATCTTTAGATAAACTCCCAGCCTGAATCCATACCAATTCCCAGACCAGGATATATACAATCCCCTAAAAATCGAAATTTCTGCTCCAATCTAGCACCCACAACTAAAGCTACAATTAATTCAGGAGCATGTCCAAGCTCAGACCAATCAAAATCCCAAGCCTACATTCAATCCCAGACCCTGACACTGAAACACTCAGCTACATATGTGCTTTCTAATATGTAACCAATGGAGGCTCATATGAACTAATGTTGTGACTTTCAGCATGCCAAAACCCACTTGTATCTATCCTGAGCATAGTTGTCCATGTGCCAGAAACAGAGCGGGAGAAAAAAAAGCAGTTTGCCTTGGCTTTGCCAGGTTTGCCCAAAACCCAGCTTTCAATAAACCCCCAGGAGAGCCTGAAACTGCATGCTACAGAAATTACACAGACTGTTTTTAGACATTTTGGATAGATTTCCTGATTTACTGCACCATCTCTGTGTCCTGAAACACAGCCTGCTTTGGCTTTTATATTTTGGAGGATTGGGATATCCCAGTGTTATTAAAAGCAACAAGTAAGAGGCGAGAATCAAAAACTACTCCACTCAAAAGTGTGTGTTGTCATCAAGATGACTTTTGGGATAATGAATAAGCAGTGACAATTAATTTTCTTGGAGGCGCTTTGTGCCAGTAATGGGAGCTTCATGTGCCATCCTCTATAATAAATGCCTGTGATCCAGGGACGAACGCCCACCTGTGGCTCAAGCTCAGAAAATGAAAAAAAGAAAAAGAAAGTGTGTTCCAGACGTGCACACACATCCAAAGGAAATGCTCTGAGAGAGGAAATGTGTCAACAGGGGCAAAGGCTATTTATAATACATACGCTATATAAACATTAATTATGTTTTTGAATAATAATTTTGGAGAAATCTTGCAACAGAGAGCTGCTCTCCAGTGGGAACTGATTATTTTAGTGCCCCTTTTCAGACATAGAGGGAATTGTTT
>JAAGKR010010608.1:0-22156 GCA_011419295.1 Clarias macrocephalus | reverse complement strand
GAGAGATTGAAAGCCACACAGCGAGCAATGAGTTTGAGAGTGTGAGCACAAGTGCAATGCCTCTGGCAGGGGGGGTGAAGTGTGTATGTGTGTGTGTGGGGGGGGGTGGGGAGGGGGGGGTTAGACAGCAGAACAACAAATCTGTCTGTTACATAATGGGGGAACGCTTCAGTGACTCACTATGTTCATGGAAGCAGAACAGAGTGTATGTGAAGCCTGTGTGTGTGTGTGTGTGTTCTTCCTGATGTACGAGTCTAAAAGGAACTGGTTATGACAAACAGCATGGTTTTGTTCCTTAATAATCACAAAAATCTCCTCCTACCTTTATACATCATGAGTTAACTAAAAATACTGGTTTAATACATCTGTTATTAACAGATACATTAAAGGGCCTACACACCCTCATGTATTAAACTCTTAGGGTTAATATAAAGGTTTGGAAAATCACCAGGTATAACATAAGGACAGATCATAATGCATGTATTTAACTACAGAGATGTGTGTGTGTGTGTGTGTGTGTGTGTGTGTGTGTGATGCTCTATTTTGGAATCAGAAAGAAGCAGCTAACTTTAAAAGAGGGAAAGCTTCATTTCTTCCCTGCTGTGCCGATATAAATACGCACTGCAATCTCACACACTCTCTCACACACACACTATACCCTGACAGCTCATGCTGCTAGACGCACACATGCACTTGTTATGGTGGTTTCTTGGAACGTGTTTTTGGGTGTTTGCCATATAATCAAAACTGTGGTAAAAGATCACAGCAGTAATTATTTTTCCGCAACAGGGAGAGAGAGAGAGAGAGAGAGAGAGAGAGAGAGAGAGAGAGAGAGAGAGAGAGAGAGAATACTAAGTACTGTGTTGAAACTTCCCCATGGAAGTTGGATATTGAGACTAAAGATTTAGTGTCAGTGTTACACTGCTGATGCTGGCAACAGCCATGTTATTATACACCAATCAGCCATAACAAAGCAACACTGATTGCCAGTTATACACCAGTAGACTGGTGACAGGATCACGGGCACCCAAAGCTCACCCATGCCTGCGGGGACCAAATGCCAGCCCGTTCTGTCTGATCCCACAGAAAAACCAATGTAATCCCCAGTGCAACACACCCGGCCATGCACCGGCCCCAGCAGGCAAAGACCCTAAGGCCACTGCCTCGGCCTGCAGACTTCCCAGAACCCAATCTGACTGAGCATCTATGGGATGTGCTGAACAAACAAGTCCCATCCATTGAGACCCCACCATGAAACCCACATCACCCAAAGGATCCGTCGCTAACCTCCCAGTGCCAAACACCACAGCTTATCCTTGAAGTCATGCCCCGAGGGGCCAGAGCCACCCAGGTGGGACAAGGGGAACCTACACAATACTGGTCTTAATGTTTTGTGTTGTAATGTTGTGTATGATTATATCACTTGCTGACATTGAGCAGACCACCTCTCTGTTCAGAAAAATATGATCAGATGTGAACATCAACTGCAGTATAAGACTGAATGTAATGCTAGCAAAAGATTAATGTTATCCAGCATTTGCTGCCTATATATGAACACAAGCTGAGAACAGACACACACACATTCTGTTGGCCCATGTGGAGCATATGCTATCAGGATTGCTGATATAAATGAATGACAGGTAATGTCAAAATGTATAAGTACTCACTCACCCATTTTCTATAACGCTTTATCCTGTATTCAGGGTCACGGGGGGCCTGGAGCCTGTCCCAGGAGAATTAGGGCACAAGGCGGGGTGCATCCTGGACGTGGTGCCAATCCATCGCAGGGCACACACACACACACACACACACACACACACACACACACTCACTTCACACACTACGGGCAATTAACCTAACCTACATGTCTTTTGATTGTTGGAGGAAAAAAACGGAGTACTTGGAGGAAACCCACCAAGCACGGGGAGAACATGCAAACTCCATGCACACACAGAGAGGGGAATCGACCTTGGCCGGGAGGTGCAAGGCGACAGTGCTAACCACTACACCACCGTGCCCACCATGTATAAGTACTATTTAGTAAATTATTATTATGAAAATGAAAGGAACAGAATGATCTTTCTGTAAGACTCTTGGTTGTGTAGCCTGTGTGTGTTCATGAAATGATGATCGATTGCCTATTGTATAATCTAATATACTAGACTAGAAACCGTCACATTACTCAGTAAGCCACGTGGGTCATGAGATGTCTCAGTCAGACTCATAATGAGATTCCGTGTGTCTGTCTTTCCTCAGCACACGCCTCCCTCCGATCCAACCCATAACCAAGTCATAACCATAACCGAGCAAGAAAATTGCTTGTGAAGTTTGATTTACATCAACACGTCACTGTTTTAAAACGATTCCAAAAATGCGAAAGGCACTCACCAAGTCTTTGGAGGTCCCCAGCCTCTTGAGGCCGTCCAGAGGCAGGAGGTCAGCCGAGTCCTTGTGCGTGAACTGAGTGGCCTGCTTCAGCCTCCTCTGCTGGTGCATGATGGCTTTATCCCTCAGCTCCACCTCACGTTTCTTGGACTCGCTCATAGTACCTCTTGACCAACAGTTCTTTTGTTGTCCAAAACTCTGGCGTTGGTTCTTCCTCGGGCTCCTCTTACACAGCACTGTGGCTTGAGCCAGTAACGGTGTGACCCTGAAGCTTAGCGAGGCTTGCACACACGCACTCTCACATTCATAGTTCATAGACTAGAGAACAGAAAAATGATCCCTGCATTTGATGGGTTTCTAAAAGAAAAATGACATCCTGTGACCCGATGAACTTGATCCAGCCCAGTCGAACAGTCGTCGTCGATGCTGTGCGTACGTGTTGCCCGTTGCCCTCTGGTCAGCTGTGTGTATGGTGTTCAGGCTGAGCTTCAAGTCTCTCTGTTCTCTTTCTCTCTTTGAGAAGCTCACTGTCCTTGCAGCGCTGCAGATCTGTGCATCCTCCTCCCTCCCTCTCTCTCTCTCTCTCTCCCACCTCTCATTCTGTCTACCTCCCCCAACCTCTCCCTTGTAGTACTCTCTCGTTCATTCTCAGCACCTCCTCTGTCTCATACTATACGTCCCCTTTATCTCTCACCAGCACTCTCAAAGTGACTCCTCTCCGTATAGGGCTCCTCCATTTTGCTCTGAATTGTGACAGAATAGGGTAAGAGTCATGCTCTCTCTCTCTCTCTCTCTCTCCCTCACACACGCACACACCAAATCTTTGCATTAGGATGACCTACTGATCATCATAAATGCACCATGGGGCCTGTTGTACTGAAACACGAATGCAAGCTGAACATCGAGCCTGAGCTCAAATACATAATTATTAGCAAATAAATCATTGCAGTAGGATGGGGATGCAAATGCCTGGCTATTGACTTTGGGAAAAAGTCAGAGATCAACAAGAGAGGGCTATCTTACTCACATTATTATGCATCACTAATAGCATCAGTGCATATTTCTTCACACTGCAAATAACGTCACATCAGCAAGTAACAATGACCTGAATACAGACCCACGAGTCGGGATCCAAAAATATTCTCTTATATGAAATTTGACATTTTCCTTTAGATCTCACACTCAAGATGGCTTCAGTCAAACAGAACCAGACTCAACTTTTTTCCTCAGGAGTGTAATCTGAAGCAAGAAGTTTATGAGGATCGGGCCAGAACAATCACTGCCCTAAAAACAGAAAATCATCAAGATCAATTCTGAGACATTAAGAATTATTTAGCGTTCTTGTATTCAGCAGTGAAGTCACTAATTTGGAGCATTTTGATGTTATTTATATAAATACATAACATGTAAATATAGTGTTCATTTTATTGGCCAATGATGTTGTTTCCTCCTAGAAACTAGACCTCTAGCCAAGAACAAATTTCATGCTTGACACAAATAATTTTTTTTTCTTTTCTTTCAATTATAATCTAACAATTTAATATTTACTCACTCATCATTTATAAATCGCTTTATCCTGTATTAAAGGTCGTGGGGGGCACCCTGGACAGGGTGCTGATCCATCGAAGGGCACACACACATACTACAGGCAATTTGGGAACGCCAATTAACCTAACCTACATGTCTTTGGACTGTGGGAGGAAACCGGAATACACAGAGGAAACCCACCAAGCACGGGGAGAACATGCAAACTCCATGCACACAGAGACGGGAATCGAACCCCGTGCCTGGAGGTGCAAGACGACAGTGCTAACCACTACACCACCGTGCCGCCTAATGTAATATTCAGTTGACTGTAATCTTCTATTAAAATGCTAGATAAATACAATACATTAGTAATGCATATTATTTCAAATACTAAGACATTGTTTTTGTCCAGTTCAGCAAACTCAGCAAAGACTACACACTGTCTAAAAGGTGAATTTGATTCTGGTTTCAAAACCTACACTGAAATGTGAAAGTGCTATACTTATTAAACAAAATCTGCCTTTTAATTCATCAGTAGAAAGATTTCTTTTGTTTTAACTCACTTCTAATTATAGCTTGATTGGATGTCGCATCAAAACTACAGCACACATTTTATGTTCTGAATGATTTTAGAATGAAGGCATAGCACCACACAGTGGCCATACAATAGTATAAACATTCTTTTAAATGAGTATTCAACTAACTTGTGACTTATTTACAAAAGTGCAAGGAGGTGGTTTTATAGGTCGAGTTGTGAATTTTTCCTTCTTTGAAGTCATGTAATGTTGTATAACTCAGCCACTGCTTGCAATTAGATCAACTGAAAAGCATATTTCTGTTAGATCTTTTTTGAATTATACATTCTTGTTTTAACTGATTGATTCAGAGTAATGTGTGATTTCACTAAAAATAATGTGGCTAACGAAAAAAAAATGCTTTCAGTATAAAATCCTCAAAATGAAGGTTTCTACACTCATCTCTGTTCAGTGTTCTTTTAAGATAGAACTCTGATCGTTGAATAAATGAATTGAGCTAATTTAAAATTCACTATACAAAACCCAAGAAATCATAAAATCAGTTTCATCACCAGCCTGCCTGACCAATACCAGCTCACCACACACAATCATCTCTCACAACACTGTGTGCCATATGCATCCATTAAGGTAGATATACTAGAAGTTTGACTGACCTTAAAAAAAAAAAAAAAAAAACTTGTACAAAAACACTCACATTAAAGGAGTTTAATAGTGTGATTCGTGTATGTCTGTGTGTGTGTACGATTGCGGACAAATTGAAACGTTAGTCAACAGCGTATTCACCTACTAGTCCTGCATGTTTTATTGACCTCTTTAAGGCACATGTTCAAGACAAGTCAAGGCACTTCCAAACCGGAAAAATGTCACTGTTATCTTTTTACTTCATCTAATGTACTAACCCTTTGTTTGATCCTTTAAACAAAACATATGTTTTGGTCATGTTTGTGGTCAATTTAAGGCATATGTGGTCATTTTCTGAACATTTCACTGGACGTGACTTTATGACCATTAGAACTTAGTGTTCGAGCACAATCATGGCTGTGTAAAGCCATGGCTCCACAGCCAAGTGGATCAGTAACCTGTGTGTCAGTGATATTCCTGTGTATACAGGAATACTTGTGTGCATTACTAAGTGCATTAGTAGGTTTTGTGCAAAATTGAGAAAACTGCTACGGCAGTGCATTTGTTCCCAGTAAGCATTTCCTGCATGTTCTACAAGTTTCCTCAGTTCATTCGTGCTAGTGTAGCTTTCACAGGTATGACAGAGTGTTAAACTGTTATTGCACTTAGGTCAGCTCTAGCACAATTATGAATCAGTCCACCTTCTGTAGTGTGCATCAGAGATTCAGGTCCTTGGTCATGAATCTGAACATGACACTGCAATTATTGTCAGTATCCTGTGTTGTTTCTCAAACATCATCTTCAATCCTTGTGGTTTAGTGGATGTTGGGAAGGTAGAGAGAACAGAGCAGGATGTTATGGCCATGTGGGGGGAAGCGTCGGAAGGCCTCCCAGGCGTCACTGAACACGTTGTACTTGAGGAAGACACGGTGCTCCAGGCTGGTGCGTGGTCCAAAGTCACGGCTCATGATATAGATGCCGTCATTATGCAGAGCGCAAGTCAGGTTCAAGCCTGACTTTGATGCGCTCGCTCGTAGCCGCAGACGTTCACCAGTGTGCACGATATACGACTGCACCGTCAGCACGTCCTCGGCAGGGTTGGCGCTGGCATGCTCGGCTCTCTGCAGCTCACGTGTGTAGCCACCCACCAGGTAGATGACATCCTCCACGGACAGCATCTGCTGCTTCCGCACATGGGCCGAGCATTTGTGAAGCACAGACCACGTGTCTGATGTGGGGCAGTAGCGCAACACACTCGTGTTCCTGTCTGCCAGGGATAAAGAGAAATAATGTGGGTAAAAAACATGTCCAAACAACAAGGCTTGCAATAATTTACATAACTGACTATGATTACGTCTACCTCTGAGGTCACATTACTGATTCCTGTAAGTGTGCATGTGTGTGTAAATACACACCTCTGGCTGTGTAACCACCCATAACATAGATACTGCCCTGGCATTCACATGCAGAGAACTCAGTCAAAGGGTCAGGCATGGAGGAAACGCAGGTCCACCAATCCTGCTCAGGACCGTAGCACTCCATTGTACTTAACCCATGTCCTCCCACTGCATACAGCTTCCCACTCACTGCCACCAGCTTAAATTTTGCCCTGAGCATAAGCACAACACGTCTGAGTTTAAACAGCACCAACATAGGAAATATGGTTTCTCTGTGCATCATATATTAATGTGGTACCTTTTCTGGTTCAAAGGAGCTATATGACTCCATTCATTTTTGCACGGATTATAACAGTGTGCTGCACCAATCTCTTGACTTTCCATCCTGTAGCCACCGACAATGAAAAGGTAGTTGTCAAGCACAGCTGAACCATACCCTCTGACATTAACCATGTCTGGAGGGAGGTTGTTGGTGAGCGGCCTCCAGCGCTGCTCTCGCTCGCCGTAGAGCAGCATGGACCACGGCTCCCCCTGATCTGCGGCGCCCCGGCAGGTGCCCACAAAGTCTCCGACTGCCACCAGCGTGGCCGTGCCCCTCATCCGCATCTCTCTGATCTGCCCACACAGTTCAGCGGGCAGAGTGTGGAACTCGGGTCTGCGGAGCATGGTGTGGTAGTGGCAGCTCATGAACTTGAGGCATGCCGTGCGCAGCTCGTGTGTGCCGTAGACCTCTGAGAGGTTGAAGACCTCGACACAATTGTCTAAGCGGATTTCAGAAAGAAGTTGTTTCAGGATGGGTATCACTTGCAGGAAAGACGCCACCTCGATTAGATCCTCCAGGGTCTCGTTGACCACCTGCACTTTGGAGGTGTCAATGAACTCCAGGACGAGCTCGAGGCCTGGGGCACTCAGTCCCTGCAGTTGCACTGAATCTTCTCCAGCCTCCCGCATGCCTGAGCTGTACAGCGCCCGGAAGTAGTCGCTCTTCTCAATCAGCTTGCTCTTACTCACACTGTATGATCGGTCTTCCATAACAATCTCGACAAGCTGCTCAGGCGACGACATTGCTGCTGCTTTTAGTTTTTGTGGTTGTTGTTTTGGAGTGTCCACGTGCTACTGTATGCAAGATTGTGTTTCTGTTTACATTTCTGCTGCTACACCCACATCCAAAGCCTATATATGGAATTGTTTAGGCCAGCAGGGACTGAGAACAGCTGCAGCACTAATCTGCTCATGCACAAGCAAATGTCGTTTAGTGAACTCCTTACTTCCAGAACTAAATACGGCACAAAACAAAAATGAGCTGCTTTCTAACATGTTAACGCGTTATAGAAATATCTGCACACAGTGACATGCCCATTCCTATGTAACTCTTAGTAAATTTTGTAACGGCCAAAAGAAACTATACATACACAATAACTATCAACAAACCGTAGTGTCGCGTTCAAACTACTTCCTGATTGGTCAGCTGACCGGGCTACGTCACAGCCGCGTCATATAAATCATTTCCCCCACGTTTTTCGATTTCCATTTTTGGAAGCATACAATTTGTAAGACAAGAAGAAAAAAACGTATGATGTCAGCAAGTGGCCAATTTAAAAATAAGGAATTTTGGTAGGAAGACTTTTATGACTAAATAAATAAATAATCCGATTTGTACTGTATCATTTGTATCAATTACAGTTTATGTATTATTTTAAGCATATTTATTCTTCCATAACTGTCAACAAAACCCACAATGAAGCAATACATTTATCAAGCGATAATAAATCAAACAATCAACAGCTAGCAGTGCTAATAAGAGTGAAGGGTGCGTTCAGATATTTCTCCCGTGTGGAAACTGTGTCTCTCTCTGAAGAACCGTAACAGAATAAAGCACTTATATATGCACAGATTTTTATTATACGTATTATTATTATTATTATTATTATTATCTTGTCTCGGTTATTTTATGTGTAAACTGTTTCCTGACAGTTATATTCAGACACTAATATTGCGGACAACAAATCATTAATCGTTTGTTTCCACCCGGGCTTAATATGTCAGCGGACTCTAGAGTTT
Organism: Clarias macrocephalus; assembly: GCA_011419295.1. Taxonomy (NCBI): domain Eukaryota; kingdom Metazoa; phylum Chordata; class Actinopteri; order Siluriformes; family Clariidae; genus Clarias; species Clarias macrocephalus. The sequence continues at coordinate 13,629 of JAAGKR010010608.1, read as the reverse complement.
TTTCAAAACTGGAAATAAACAAATCGGAGCTGATTTTTCTTTTGTTGTTGGGATGGAGGAAAAACCGTTAAGAGTGTAAGTTCCTGTCTGATTTGTTAAACACTTTCATCTTTTGTTAATTTAAGCATCCCCTTTAACAAAGGTTTTTCAAACCCCGCGCTATGCAACACTACGCAGTGCACTGGAGTAAAGCCACGTGCTTTTTACGCTTCCATTTGGTTTAATGGAGTGTCCTTTGATCTTTTTATTTTTATTTTTAAAGCCTAGCTTGCGGTGACGTCGAAGGCAGAATCAGTGCGTTATTCAACCGGGTGAACACAATCCAAAAAAAGAGTGGGCAGTTCGATGTAAGTCAGTGTACAGGTGTGTATACACATGAGGTTAGTTTAGGCATCACAGAGAGACAGAGACATTCTTACCTTTTCTCTCACAGCTGCTGTTATGCGTTGGAGATTTCTTTGGTAATTCTCCTGAGGCTGAAGCTGAATGGGAGGCGTACAAGTCTGGAGCAAAGAAAGGTATAGTATCTTTAAAAGCTAATTCGCATCGCTTCTTGGAGTCTTGGAGTGGCACTGACTGAATGCTTTCTGAAATTCTTCATGCTACAGCTCCTATTCACACGTACCTTCTGGGAGCTGCGAGCCAGGAGACGGTGAAATACTTCCCCAGCTCTGATGGATGTGAACTGGCTGAAAATATCACCTATTTAGGTGAGAATTTATATATATAGATATAGATATTTTTTTGTCAAGAACAGTGGTGATCTTGGATTTGTTAATCAGGAAAACACTGTGTGGTTGAGTATTTAACTGTCATATACACACAAATATTTAACATCATATCAAAGGTGCTTATTTTTTCCTACAAATGACGCTCTGCCATGATTGTGTGGATTTCAGGACGAAGAGGTGTTTTCACAGGAGCGTCAGGTCTGCAGGTCGTGTACGTCAGTGGCAGAGAGGCTCAGCAGGAGCCGGCTCCGGCTCACTGTTTTACCCCGAAAGATCTCACAGCCCTCATCACTCCCCTGGTGTCCAACTCGAAGTTTAAAGGAGTTGACATCCTTCTGACCTCACAGTGGCCCAGAGGAGTGTGGCAGTACGGGAACAACCCGGCAAGTCCCTTATGCATAAAACGGAACGACATCACTAGATGTGTTTTTCTGTATATCTGTAGATGTTTTACCTCCATTAATTTTCATTTCAGGAAATCGACACCAAGTTCTGTGGTGTTCCCTCGATCGGAAATCTGGCCGAAAAGCTGAAACCTCGCTACCACTTCGCCGGATTGGAAGGAGTTTACTATGAGCGTCTGCCATACAGGTGTGTCTTTTTTGGATGCCTGACTTCTTTTGTTATTGTGTGATAATATTGTGTTAGTTAATTTCTGTTCATTGCGTTGTACAGAAACCACACAGTACTTCAGGAGAATGCACAGCATGTCAGTAGATTCATCGCGCTGGCTTCAGTTAACAATCCTGCGAAGAAAAAGGTCCTAATTCATGCTGAAGTGATTTCTTTTTGAGTCCCAGTTCTGAGTTGTGGAATGAACAGGCAGAAACATTGCTTTTGTCATTTTTTTATTTAGTACTTGTATGCATTCAACATTGTCCCGATGAAGAGTATGGAGCCAAAAGCTTTGGTCAAACAGCCAGAGGATGTCACTGAGAATCCCTATAGGAAACCCATGAAGGAGGGCAAAAAGGAGAAACCAGTTCCCTTTGCAGCCGCCGAAGAGGTACGTGTTTCCAACCGCCGTCAGAATTTCCCAGACAAGATCTAGTTTCTCCTGCCTCCTCAGTGTATGAGTGTTTTATTATAGGAGAAAAAATACAATGTAAAAATCCAACAGTAGACATTAAAAAAAAAAAAAAAAAAGCTAAGAAAATCTAATTACATTTTTTGCTGAAATATAGCTTGACATTTTGTTATCTGTTGGGCAGGAGGAACCAGCTTCTCAGTTCTTCTTCGATCTGGGACAGAAGAAGCCACAGCAGCATCGGCACCAGCAGCATCCAGGTGCAGGGAGGAAGAGGCCATCAGAGGGCGATGGATCCTTTCAGCTGAAACACCCTCGCAAACCTCGTAAGTTGCATCTGCTCATCACTCAGCGTTTTCAAATGTATCTTTTTCTTGTTGTAATCTGCTTCCTCTGGCTTTAGCTCAGCCTACCGGACCATGTTGGTTCTGTTTAGCCAGTCCTGAGGTGGAGAAGCATCTTGTCATCAGCATCGGCACTCATGTGAGTTCCTCATACTCTGACTGCTTTAGATTCTGAATCTGCGACACACACTCATGCGCTCTCTCTCTCTCTCTCTCTCTCTCTCTCTGTATTTAAGCTCATGCACTGATCCTATTCAGGACTGAAATTCCAACAAACAGTTCTGCAGCTGAGACTCCAATAACGACAATGGACTCAATGAATTAATTTAAATGTTATATATGAATTAATTTTAATGTTTCATGTTATATTACACTTCCAGCCTCCTAGTATGACTTCTGTTCAATCCCTACTATTTGTTATTACTTAAGGATGGGTTCCCTGTTGAGTCTGTTCCTCTCAAGTATTTGACCTCTTGTCTCAGAGTTTTTTCACCCTCAGCTTGCTCATCATGGACCATCTAATTATGGTCTATACGCATTTCCTCATGCTTTTCAAACAAATTTCCAAAATTTTTTGATTCTGTAAAACTTCTTTGCAACAATATTTATGAATAAAATGGAATTGAATTGAATTCTAACTGCTGTGATGTGTTACCTACTCAGTGTTACATGGCGCTGGCTAAAGGCTCCCTCACCCCGGACCACGTGCTGCTGCTACCCATAGGACATTACCAGTCGGTGGTGGAGCTGCCGTCCGAGGCGGTGGACGAGCTCCAGAAATACAAAAGCGCCGTCAGGAATTTGTACAAGAGCCGAGGTCGGCGCTGCGTCCTGTTCGAGAGGAATTACCGCAGCCAGCACCTTCAACTTCAGGTGCTGTGATTCTCCCTCTGTTCAATATTCACTACTCAATGTGTGTTAAGGGGCAAGATGACCTGTTGTTTTTTTGTGGTTGTTCGTGGCAGCTGCACAAATGGGCGAACCCGTAGAGACCCAGGGTCGTCCCAGCAGCACCACGTAAATAAAAATGATTGAGTCTGCATTACCCCAGTGGAAGCAGTGGAGATCTGAAAGCCTCCAGGTCTTTACTGGTGCACAGGCTTACTTACATCATCGTCATCAGTTTAAGTCTGAGCAGACAAGCACTGTCTGTCCTGAAGAACACTCAGTCTGAGGGATTGATTCCCAATGATGACCAAGTTTACATCTGTATGTATTTTGCTATTCGTTCTCTCAAGTTCTTACAGTATGTATCCTGTCTTAATGTCAGCTACAACATCTTATCAATATCATTTTTATTTGAAGACATGGCCAGTTAAAAGTTTTTGAACATATTTGTTCTTATTTGATTTATTTCATGTACTAGATAAAATAGAGTAGACTCGTGTAGCATTCAACTGAAGCACTTGACTCGGATCTCCAACTGGGAGAAAAAGAAAACCAAAACCTAAAATTTATATATATAAATTAAAAAATATATATTTTTTTGTATTTACTTAGTAAACAAGCTTTTTATTAGTTGAGGCGCTGTTGGTCACTTTGACATTTAATGCCGGGCAACCCAACTAATAAAATTATAATGAAATTGTGTATTAATACTTCTTATTTTGTTGGTTCTTCATTTCTTAGTTTACGTGGTTCTAAAACATGTCACCTTGTTAAGATTTCTTTCATATATCACACTTGGGATTAGTGCCTGGTGCTATAATTATTGATCCTGATGTAGAGTAATATGAACATTCAAACATCCAAAGGTTTGATGTAACCATGTGTGTGCGTGTGCGCTCGTGTGTGTGGCAGGTGGTACCTGTGCCCATGGACACATGCACTACTGAGGACATTAAAGAGGCGTTTATGGTGCAGGCTCAGGAGCAGCAGATGGAGTTGATGGAGATACCAGAACACACCGACCTCAAACAGGTACCATGGAACTGTAACACCACTTCATCTTTATAGTGAGAAACGAGTCACCAGACATCTCTCCAAGAAAGTCCATATGCGTTATGTTAAATAGGTAAAATATGTTCATTTCCAGTAAGGATTTTGTTTAATTCTGTTTCCTCCTTTTTGTGTCGGGTTGAAGATTGCTCCGCCTGGAACTCCGTATTTCTATGTGGAGCTGGACACGGAGGAGAAGCTGTTTTACAGAATAAAGAAGAATTTCCCTTTACAGTTTGGCAGGTGAGCAGTAGTGTTAGGTTTGAGCATATTTGCATATTTTAATTGTGCACAATTCTGATTGTGTGCGCGTGTGTGTATACAGAGAGGTCCTGGCGAGCGAGGCAGTCTTGAACATGCCAACACGCTCGGACTGGAGGGAGTGTAAAAGCAGCAGAGAGGAAGAGGAAGTTCTCACCAAACAGTTCCGTGCCGAATTTCAGCCCTTCGACTTCACCATGGATGACTAAACACCTTTTCTTTTCCTCTCACACACGAGATATAATTCTGTCTCAACTGTTTTACTGTATATTACGGAATTTTAAAAAGATTTTTAATGGACATAAACAGAGTCCATTTTTTCTTACTACTTTGTTTCTAATTTTCAAAGACTAAAGCTTTCCGAAAACATGTCTTTGCACGTCTGATTTCGGGACGTATGTGTTAATAAATCTTGTACAGTCAAGACTATTTTTTTCTAGCATTCACTTGTTAAAAAGTTTTTAAATTGTGTTTTGTAAATGTGTAAAAGGTTACTTTGTGGTGCTGTGACTTAAGAGGTCTTTCTGTAAGAAATAAATGATCATAGTTCTCATTTGTTCTTTTAAAATGGTTTTATTCAGTTTCTTTATTCAGTTTCAATCACTCACACCCTGGACAAGGTGCCAATCTATCACAGGCTCAGGAGCAGCAGGGCACACGCACAATTGGGAAACACCTATTAGCCTAATCTGCATGTCTTTGGGAGGAAACCCACCAAGCATGGGGAGAATATGCAAACTCCCTGCGCGCAGAGTCGGGAATCGAACCCGCACCCTGGCGGTGAAGGCCGACAGTGTTAACCATTACACCACTGTGTCGTCTCTTTTTCTTATATCCTCCTTTGAATTTAGAGATGCACTTGATCACAGTGTGGCTATGGATTTGCAGTCCAAGCTCTTTTTCTGGTATTAATTAATTTGGGGGTTGGGTATGTACAGTGCAATTGATAAAGTGAGGACTTTTAGTATGTCGCCTGCACTTCCGGGGTGGGCGTGGTCACCGTAAGCGTCACCGGTCACGTTAAAAGTCACGTGAAGCGCTCTTCCACAGCGATGTTTACTGAATACTAACTAAAAAAATAAATAAAAAACCACACACACACACGAGTGGCGTTTATAAATCTTTGATATAAGCCTCTATCGGTGTTTATGAAGAGTTGTTATCATGGATGAGGATGGATTACCGATCGTGGGTTCCGGCGTAGACCTCAGGAAGGTCAGTGAGAAGCTTTTGGCTGAATGTTTTGCAGCACTTTCTGTAGTGTTTTGTGCTGAATGTTGGTGTAAAACCTCCAGGTTCCGGCGATTCAGCAGAGGAGGATCGTCGCTTTCCTCAACCAGTTCATCGTCCACACGGTCCGCTTCCTCAACCGCTTCTCCACCGTCTGCGAGGAGGTAGCTAATGCTAATGCTAATGCTAGGTTTGGATGCTGTCAGGTTAGAGCTGAGCCGATACGATACCACGATACATCACACCTGCCTGTAACCGATACCAGCATTAACCCCTTACAATCTACACACACCGAGCAGTGTGCTTTCAGCGTAATTACCTCTTATAACAGTTATACACTAATCAGCCACAACATTTACAACCAGGTGTGTAATATTGCATAGGTTTTCCCTATTCTCTTCTATTGGATCAGACCACACGGGCCAGCCTTCACTCCCCATGTGTATCAGTGAGCCGTGGCCGCCCATGACCCCGTCGCCAGTTACTGGTGTTCCTTACTTGGATTACTTTTGGTATGACCTGACCTGCAGACCAGGAACATCCCACAAAATCTGCAGTTTTAGAGTCGCTCTGACTCAGTCCTTTAGTCATCAGATTTTGGCCCTTCTCACAGTACAGTAGCTGCATTTTCAATATCTCGTTACAATGACGGCTAGAAGTGGGCGGGATATATTAGGCAGCAAGTGAACCTTTTATTCCTGAAGTTGATGTGTTGGAAGCAGAAAAAATGGGCAAACGTAAGGATTTGAGTGACTTTGATAAGGGTCAAATTGTGAGGACTGAGTCAGAGCAACTCCAAAACTGCAGCTCTTGTGGGATGTTCCTGGTCTGCAGTGGTCAGGACATACCAAAAGGAAAGAAAATCAGTGAACGAGTGACAGGGTCATAGGTGGCCAAGGCTCACTGCTGCACATGGGGAACGAAGGCTGGCCGGTGTACCCAGTCCAATAGAAGAGCTACAGTAGCTCAAACTGATGAAACGGTTCCTGCTAGTTGTGATAGAGTGTCAGAATACACAGTGCTTCACTGTTCTGATGGCAAAAGGCGGGACCTACTCAATATTAGCTTTTATAGCTGATTGGTATAATATGCTATAACCCTGACAGTAAATGTAATTATAGTGAATTGCTGATTTGATCCTGTCACCATGTAGTGTTTAGAGTTTAATGTTCAGTTCATTACTTTGTATTGTACCCATGACTCCCACTGTACAGATTGAGATTTCGTGCACAATAGCATTTTTTTTTCTATTGTAGAAACTTGCAACAATATCGTTACGGATCCAGCAGATTGAAACAACACTCAGCATCTTGGAAACAAAGGTGAGGTTTCTACCCGAGGTTGATCATTTCTGAGAAGACCTGACCCAAAATTCTGGTTCATTTTAATCAGTCAGAGCACAAGTGTTCTGTGGTCAGGAACTTTCCCCGAGTCCACTGGAAAAGGTGGTCTTAAGTGTGGTACTGCATACTGACTCGTGCACGGGTCGAGTCAGATATGGAAGCCAATCGTACTGAAAACAGAAGTGTCCTGGGCATGGTACAAACACCCTTACTTATTTTATTAACAAATACAAATTGTGTATTTAGACTTTAATGATGCTCGCCTTGATAAAACATGTTCACTGATTCACACCTGATCTCCAGATTAGAGTTTCGCCCCATATCATATTGACTTTTCATTTGACATAATGCCAGATTTTTGCTTTCTGATTAGGTAGTTTCTCATTAAATAATTTCAAATGTGTGCTTTCTACAGTATCCATTAACAAAAACTTGAGTATTGGGCAATAGGCAGTATCTAACTGGACAAATAATTCAGTAAAGTGTAAAACATGATGTTACACACGCTGTTACAGGAAAATCGATCTGTTACCAAACCGAACCGGATTTATGATTTCTCAATAACAGGAAGCCCTAAAGTATTTTATTGCTCTTATATAACCGCAGATTCCCAACAAGTATTTTTTATTTGTTAAAGAACTACACATCAACCTTTTGATTTGTTTACAGATGAATCTTAAGGAGCTTCTATAAAACAAATTAGTTCTTGTTCTCACTTGTTACAGCAGTCATAAACCTTTTTTAACTAGACTTTTATAGCCCTTCTGTTCTCTCTCTTCCTCATATAACGTTACTATCAGGAGAACATCATCTGACACCGTTTCCACACATCTTACAAATCTCCTTATAGAAACCACATGAAATCCTCTGTGTATGTTTATTAATATGGAAATTATATATTTTTAGAACATGCATGTTAATATCTGCACCTTGGATATCCTGTCAGGATGCTGTTAATTGAAATTTATAGTTTTTTAAAATTGAGTATTAATGAAAATGCAGAACTGGTATGGATAATTCACTATTGTCACAATCTGTAAGACCACTAGATTTTTTTCACTGATTATAATAGAGAAAGTTGGTCACTTGCTCAATTAAACAACATTGTCATTGTAGAGTTAATCATTAGGGTGACCCAAGCGAATGCATTACTGGATGTCCATACAGTAGCTGACGATGTGAACAGTGATCTTCTGTTCCCGAAGTATCCTTCTTCAACCCTCAATCTCTCTCTCTCTATCTCTCGCTCCCTCTCCGTCATATTTTGAAGTTGTCGTCAATCCCTGGCCTGGAGGAAGTCACAGTGGACGGAGTGAATCAGAGGCTTCCTACCGAGACCAACGGGCCAGCAGTGGGGTCCGGTCCTCCAGCAGTCGCAGCTGCTCCTTCTCCTCCTTCTGAGGTAAAGCAAACACCACAAAAGCCCAACCTGATTAATCACACACACACACACACACACACACACACACACACACACACACACACACACACACACACACACACACACACACACACACACACATACGGTATACTGAACATACACACACATACACTGTATACTGTATATACACACATACATATACACACACACACACACACACACACACACACACACAGTAAAGTAGACTTATTTGTGAATGAGTTTCAGGAGCCTTGTTTAGTTCAGCCTTTATGTGTCACACATACATTACTGTACATTGAAATTCTTTGTAAATCCCAGCTTTTGTTTTGTCCCAGTTTGTGGTCAGAGCACGGGGTCAGCCATTATACAGCTCCCCTGGAGCAGACAGGGTTAAGGGACTTGCTCAAGGACCCAACAGCTGCATCAGTAGATCAATAACTGAAGATGTCGCAGGACTTTTTCAACATTTTTTCCTCCTGTGACTCCTGCACACAGATTTAGTTCTTTTAGGATTTATAACGACATAGTCTGAAACAAACAAACAAACAAAAAAAAAATCAAGAGCACAATTTTTAGATAAACCTTGTAATACAACCCTTGGGAATCAAATGTACAATCTAGCAGCAGGTTTTCATTTTTTCCCCCTCTATGTTTGAAGTTAATATCGATTAAGCAGGGTTGGCGAGTTTCAGCAAAATGAGTTCTAACTAAATGTCCAGCCCAACTATTCTTCAAAACCACATATAAGACCTGAAACTTACACAAAAGATGAAACCTTGGAAATGAAGACATATATTTGTATTTTTCCTCAACCTTAGCATGGAGAAACAAGTATTTCACTCTCTAATGTACAAACCCTGGTGTATAGACACTAACACCCAGAATCCCCATTCCCAATCTGCAATACGTCTTACAATAAAAAACAATCCTGTAAATTATAGACTAACACATGGGAATGTATTAACTTTAATTCTTATTAATTTCTGTAAAACAAGACATTGGTAGCTGATCGCGTTAAATCTGGCAAGTGGTCATCATTAACTATCTTGTCGGCTCCCCTTGTGCGCATGGAGCAGACAGATTGTAGCTCTTGTTGCAGTTCTCCTTTTTGGCCACTAGGTGCAACGATCATGCTGTGTTTGAGGGAAGCTTGTAATTCCCCACCTTAAACTGGTAAAAAACCCACAGAAAACACGTCTTCACGTCTGAATTTCCACCTAGTCAACCTGGAACTTTTTTCAACTCACAGTTCCTTTCCTGTTTACAGAGTGACGTCGAGTGAACATTGCCGATCTGACTGAGGAATATAAAGTCATGCTTATAAGCAAATACTGTAGTCAGTGTAATCAAATTAATGTTTTAATGTACAAATTTAATGAATTGATGTTAAATCGCTTTCAGAGTTTGTGTTTCTAGGAAAAAGTGTGCCTGTATTCATTTAATGAATGAAATTTTTTTTATTTGAATGTACTTTTATAGTTTATTAGATTATTTTTTATTGAATGCAGGGTCCTGGCCAGGGGCAGGAAGGCACTCAGGGGCAAAAGGCAGACAATGTGATGACTGTAGCCAAGGACCCTCGATACGCCAGATACCTCAAAATGGTTCAAGTGGTACGTCTTCATTCTTCTCTGCTAGATACTTACTGTTTCCTTACTGATGTGTAAAGAATAACAATCTGCTACTCGAGACTAACTGTTACTGCTATTTCATCTTTATTCACAGGGTGTTCCTGTCATGGCAATAAAAAACAAAATGATTCTTGATGGTTTAGACCCCAGTCTCTTAGAGTGAGTATTTTGTTACCTCGTCTTTTTACTTATTTTTATGTAATATATATTTATGTACTGTATATAATGTGTCTGTGTCTGCATGTGTATCTCAGTTATAAACTGCTGTTGGTCAACTGTACACAACGGGTGCTGATTCATCTCACACATTTTAACAGCTCTGTTAGTGCACACTCATTTGCATAAAGAAACGCCCCCAGGTTGCCATATACAGTAAACAACTGTGAATGTGATTTCCCATTAAGATGAACTACAATTGTACAAGACAAACAAAATGAACTCAGTAACTGCCCTTTTCTTCAGTGTGAGCAAGATATTGGGCTTTTGGTCTGTAAACTGTAGTTTAATATTAGGCTAGTATTTAAGGTAGCCTATGCATAGGTAAGCTGTGATGTACATTATTTTCTGTAAAACAAGATACTGTATTTTAAACCATCTTTCATTTCTTCATATCTTGCTTCCAAAGAGCCAGCCATTCTTGCAATTATTAATGTAGTCTTGAGGAATAGTTCTCCAGGCTTCCAGAGGGACTTTTTTTGACTCTCATTTTCAGTCCAGTCCCTGTACCTGACCAGTTTCAGAGAAATGTTTTTGTTTGTTAAGCCACACAGTGACCTATTAATCATTCAACAATAAAAAACATCTAATTTATGACGTGATCCAGTGGGAAACCAGTATAGATGATGACAGATGATCAGGTGATTAGTATACTGGTGATGCTGAATGCTGGGTGGGTGGAACAGATGAGGGAGGAAATGAGGTCGCTGCTGAGGTTGTTAGATAAACAATCAATTTTTAAATTGTATCTTTAGGCACCTTGCAATCTGTCACAGTAAAACAATTCCAGTTCCCATGTCTGTCATTTAACCTACATGATTAAATTTCATAAACTTTTATATGAAAAAGATGAGCCATCGTAATAAATACTTTTGCACAGTACTGTATATGTATTTTTGCATCATAATTGTATATTATATAATTATGATATGATATTTTCAGCATATGGTATGTTTCTCAGAATGTAACACTAATTGCAAGTCTGGGACCATCTGTATTTGTTTTATAAATAAAATTTTTTTAAAGAGTTGGTTACCAGCAAATGTAAACAAAATCTAGTTAAGGGGCAACGGTGATTTGAAGCTTAGATAAAGGCTGAACAAAGGAAAAAAAAAATTCACTGACAGAACTCTTACGCCATTCTTAACAACAAGAGACCGTTATATTCCGAGCTTTAACTTGTCTTTATCTCCCACAGTTCACCAGATGCTCCGGTCCCAGACTGTAGCAAGAAGGTGACTGAAGAACAAGATCACAGCTCGGACAGTGAATCGTCTTTCAGTGATTGATTAGCCCTAAACTCTGACCTAACCATGGTCTTGATACTGAACTGGCTTGCTGTAAGCGTGACTCTGTACAGGGTAAATGTATGTAGTGTACACGCTCATGCCCTGGACGCTCACACAGGCTACACTTGTTCCATGTGAGTGGCTTGGATGTGCCTTAGATGTGGCTTTGCGTGGGGAAACCCATACTTCTCTCCTTACGTAATAGTAATGGTTTAGAAATGTATAGAATTGGACGAGAACTGGACTAGTTTCTTATAAATGTTTAAAAAAGGTTGTGATTTTCCTCATTTCCCCTTTTGAACAGACAGTGTGTATTGATGTCACATCTACATGTGGAATGTATGTGTATGTATGTATGAAGCGTATATGTATTATGCAGCAAAATACAAAAAAAAAATATATATATATATATATATTTTTTTTTTTTTCTTTTTTTTCCCCCCGAACATGTTGTTATGAAATCAGAGTGGTCACAAGCTCATACCTTCCCTAAACACATGAGGATAACATCCTTTATTTCCCAACACAGGAGTCATGCACATTGTGTAATTACATCCTTTTATTGCTGGAGTACTGTCAGCATTGCAGCAATACAGGTTAAAGTGCAAACGCTATAATATGTATTATTAAAGATCTTAGTTTGGAATGTGCTTAATTTGTTTGTTAGGTGTGTTTGATTAAATAACATAGAAACGTATAAAAATAAAATTTTCATATAAAAATCATCACAATTAGACATTTTTTTCCTAAAAAAAAATGACAACACTAAACTCATGTAAACTCTCATAATGATGTTGACATGTCGGACTCATGTCAACTCCAGTAACTGGACGTTCACTTTCAAAGAGAACTGCTGTAATAGAGAATAAAAAATAAGTGAGTAACATGCAATAAACATGTCATGAGAATTTACATGACTGGGTTAAAGTTTGATGTTGCTTGAACATAATTGAGCATTAATTGTTACTGCCGTCAAGACAAGTATGCAAGTATTCTGTTAACAAACCTTGAACTCCTGTATGTACGTGAAGAAGAAGAAGATAAACGTGAAGGCAGCTGTCCACTCGCTCACGGCGCTCACAGCATGAAGAATGTAGTCCTGGAAATGAAGGCCGACAAAACAACAGTCTTTATGTTTGTCCTGATTAATAGGGACCGCTGATCTCAGTGCTGACTGAAACATGCTGTGATGAAGTGCTCATGGCTCACCTTGTCTTCTGGGTTCCAGTGCAATTTGGTTAGCTTCACAAATGATGCACAAATAAGAGCTGTGAGAATGGTTAAGGAAAAACCACCCCGCATTGGTCTTGTTGAAGTGAATTATAAGTTATAATATGATATTATACGAATGTGAAGGATACTTGGAATTACTGCCAAGAAAGCCACGAAGGAAAACACAGCACGAATATGACACATGCGCTTTGAAGATCCATAAGGATGAGACTTGTATGAGATTATAGTCTGTAATATGATGTAAATCACTCCAAAAACGAAGAACATTAAGGCTCCGAAATCATGGACAGGCGTCAGTTCTGTCTCCTAAAACAAATAGAAGTTTACTGTTTGCATGCACTGTAAAACAGAACATCACGATTAGGAGAAAACACAAAGTAAACACAGCATGGAGCTTTGACATATTTTGAGAAAATGTAAGTGTGTGCTGTGCCTTTTCCAGACTATACAGCACATAAAGTAAACATGGTCCAGCCACTAGGACAAGAACAGCTGAGATGCCACTTTAATATTATTTATTATTATTATCAAGATGATATTAGCATAGAAAGCATGGGTGTGAACAAACCTGAAATGTTGCCACGAAGCACATTCCTATACAAGAAAATACGGCGACGATAAAAGCAGTTACGTTCAGACAAGAAGACACACCACCTGTTTTTTCAATCAGCTTCTTCACAAACATATATCTAGCAAACATGGTGGCAAACCCTAGAAAAGATAAAGTAGATATGTGTGAGAACACCATGCAAATTGTGGTTCATCAACGTGCACAGTGCATATAGAGGCCAAAACATAACGTGATCTGTTATGGTTGTGAAATGTTGGAAAACCCTGGATAACGTCTTTTGTGTTTCATTTCTCAAGCTGCAGGTTGGGGTTTGGTTTTGTTTGGACTCAAGATTTCCCAGCTGTGTCACACACTGAGGAGAAATGCTTTCATCTTTTTACAGAAAGAGAAATGAAACTGATGCACTAAAAAAA